>PVJH01001110.1:0-233930 GCA_004026705.1 Nesogale talazaci
ATTATTTAAAATAAGCAACCCACTCATACACTTGATTCCCCCCCCCCCAAACCACTTTCCTTGAAAGTTCGAAACCACCCAAACAGTTTTTGTGGCATTTATCCCAACCAGAAAAAAAAATTTAACCATCCCATCCTTTTCTTTAAAATAAACAATAACACCAAAAAAAAAAAAAAAAACACAACAAGGTTTAAAACCAGGTTCAAGTGAAACTGCTTTCACACAAAAATTCACTGGGACCAGAAAGAACCTTCCCAGGTGCCACCACTGAATACACTAACTCAGAGAAAATTGCTAGATGCTTGCCTAATGAGAAAACAAGTTCCACCTTGTGGAGTTTTTTCCCCATTTGGGGGTGGGGGGGGGATTCAGTTGAGAGTGACTATTAGCAGAGCTCTTTCAGGGAAGACATCGCAGGTTCCTTTTGAATTTTCAAAGCACCAATAATAACAACAGGCCTCCTCTTTTCCCATGAAGACACTCTGGAGGAGTCCAGAGGAGAGACATCTTCAAACCAGGATAGCTCTCTCCTTGGGAGCACAAACGCATTACAACAGAATGAAGACCAGGATAGGGGGCCAGGGACCTTGAGTAGGCATGCTGTTCTAGCTTCATCATGCTTCAAATCAGGCTTGTCCTCAAAGATTTCGTCCTCCCTGCATCAAGGGAGACTGACAGGCTTCACAATGCTGCTTGCTGGGCCGAGTGAAAGTGAGTGACAGCCCTGCTCTGACAGATGATTAATTCAGCACTGAGGTGGTGCTCATTGCTAATTCTGCCACTCACCAGTCTCTAGTGCCACTGTCAACTGACAGCACATGTTGTTCCTGACCTTACACATCATTGGGTATAATTGCCAGGGGCTTATTAATTATTATCATGAATGCCAGGTGAGCACACACTCAAGTGTCTTTCACCCCAATCCACTCCTCACAAAAAAGGCTGCACCTGTGTAGTGGTGGCCAAGGGACAAGCCTCCTAAAAGTGGTGGTGCCTTCAGGGCCATATTGTCAAAGGGTTGGGGTCACCCCTCATTCAGTGTCTGTCTGCAATGCACAGGGTCTGACATGTTAGCAGATTTGGGGATGCTCAACTCCTTGCTCAGGGACCCCATCAAGGAGCCAGACCAACACTTCTTGGAGTCCCCAGTACAGAAATCTGAACATTTTTGGAGTTCTAAGGAGTCCCACTTTTGCCTCTCAGATAATCTGTCTCACGCACAAGCAGTCATGAGTCATGATGCAGGACCAAAACGACACTTTAGCCACTAATGCCCAGTAATAGCTACATTTGAAAAATGAAGACTGAGAAGTCACTAGGAATTATTTAGTACAAACCCTGTTTTTCTAAATAGGGAGATTAAATCCAGAGAAGATTCTGAACACTTTCAAAATTACCAAGCTAGTTACTAGTGATATTTAAAAATGTTTTTGTTTGTTTATTTGCTTTATTTTGTTTTGTTTTACCTCCATGGATACCAAATTTGAATTTGAGAGATGCTGCAAGCATTGACAACAATAACATTTTCAAGGCACTAATGACATATTTTGACTGGTTATGGGCTAATTGCTGTATTCTTTCATTATTTTATTTTTTGTTTCGTTTTCTTAAAAACATCTTTCAATAGTCTATTTATTTAGTTGTTGTTTTTAAATGCATAGACTTGCCAGACAATATTTTAAACACTTTCTATTTTTAAAATTCATTGAATCATACTGATAATGACAATTCTACACATTATCAACTATGCTCCTTTCATAGATAAAGAAACTGAGGTACAAAATTCAAAAATAGCGCTCCAAGGTCATGCATATTTTTTAGTGGTAGTATACATATACTCAAACACAAGCATTCTGTCTGCAGAGTCTAGGTGCTTAACCACAGTTTATATTTATTAGAAATGTAATCTTCATTAATTTAATTAATTTTATGTTCTTCTACATGTCAGAAAAAGAGCCTTTCTGACACAGTGGGATATTCATTGGGATACTAAGTGTCAAGGACCGTAGTTTAAATCCACAAGTCATTCTTTAGGAGAAAAATGAAGCTGTCTACTTCTGTAAAGATTTACAGTCTTAGAAATCCCAGTGAAAAGCACTACTCTGGTAGGTCTCTGCGAGTAGAAATTGACTTCATAGCAGTGGGGTTTTTGTTTGTTTGTTTTGTTTTAGATATCAGCAACTGGTTTGGATGATCAAAATACATTGGAAAAAAGTTCATGGGATTTTGTCCCTCAAAAGTAAGGAATATTGAAAATAAGTGATTAAAGATGAATACTAATGAAAAGCATTTTAAGAAAATAAGATAAAGTGATGACATAGTAACTGGAAGGAGATTCCTTTAGAGACTTAGGAATGACTTTGATAGAGAAATGACTAGGAACTAACTGAAGGAAAATCCATGGAAAGAATTTTACAAGAAAAAGAAATACAAAACTCAAAGATCCTTAGGTAGCAATAAGCATGGCATGAAAGAAGATAAGGAGAGTTAGAAAAATAGATCTATTGGTGGGTGAAGGAATGGATGAGTGAGTGGATGGATGAATAAGAGAGATGGGCAGGGCATCAACTCAGGGTTTCAGACTATCATTTTCTTCTTCCTTTTCCTCATCCAAACACCTTGACCAAGGCAAATAACAGAGGCAATTATCTAAATATTTATAGCCAAATAATCCACTTTCAGAAAAGAATGGTGTAGATGTATATTGATAAATATTTGGGATGTGGATGCAGTTCAGATGTTCCTATCTTCAAGGCAATGTCCTATACACCAGCACGACTTACACCATACACACTCTATAAGAAAACATATTTTTAGCATGTTCTGTCAGCATGACAAGATCAGAATGGGGAGACAATAATTCCTTGAGTGAAGATATGTATGGGTTGAGTGACAAGTAAGATACTGCACATCAATATACAGTGCAGTGCACTGGGAAATTATGATGAAGAATGTGTTGAACAAAAGAACAACTTAATGAAAAGACACATTAGTGTTCCTAATTAAAAGCTTTCTAAGGAGTGAATGAAGTGGGGGGTTTTGTTTGTTTCTCTTTGAAGTTTTCCTATATTCTTTTAGATTTCCCAAGGGTGTGTAAAATCAGCTTTGAAGACACGAATCATATAGCCAAAAGGCCAGCAGTTTAAAACCACCAGTTGCTCCAAGGGAGAAAGCAGTGGTTCTCTTCCCCCCAGGAAGTGTGATAGTCGTTGAAGACCCATATCACATTGCCTGCTCAGAATTCAATGCAGCAATCTTATAGTTTTAGAAGCCAATGGCCTTTTCTTCCTACTTCACCTTCTCCTCACTCTTCCCATGAATTTTTTTTTTTTTTACAATCTGTCAGACTCAAAGTAGATGACAACTAATGGTGAGCCTCTGAGCATTAGATTCTACTTTAAATTAAGCCACATTTAAAGCAGGGGGAGAAAATTTGAGATTATAGAATCATTTTCCTAAGTACATATATATTTTTCATATGGAATACCTTTGAGACCAGATATTTGCCACCTTCAATTGCTAGTCTATCGATTTTTGGATCCTATTTTGGGCTAATGTCATCAGTGAATATTGAATTTTTTTCAGTACCATTGCTTCTTGCTCATATGCTACCTCCTGAAATCATGGAATGTCAACTAGTTCATTTTGGTACAATGGCTCATTGTATTCTTTCCATCTTCTTTTGATGCCTCTTGTATCATTCAATATTTTTTGTATAGGATATTTCAAAATTATAATTTGAGACTCAAAGTGTTTCTTTTGTTCTTTCAGTTTCAGCTAAGCTTATTCTCCCTTTTTGTTTTCTAACTCTCGGTCTTTCTACATTTCATTCGAATGTTTTACTGTGTCTTCTGGGGCTAAACAGGGAAATTTTCTGTTCAGTTCTTTGACTTCAGAAATTCTTTCATTTGCCTTAGCTCTGATTAAGAACAAGTTTCAGAGCCCATCTGACATTCACTTTGATCCTTTCTTTCTTTCCTGACCTTTTTATGAACTTTTGCTTTTTTCACTTATACCGATCTTGATGTCCTTCCACAGTTCATCAGGTCTTCTGTCATTCAGGTTTAATACATCAAATCTCTTCTTGAGATAGTCTCAAAATTCAAATGGTATAGACTCAAGATTGTAGTTTGGTTGTCATGGACTTGTTTTCATTTTCTTTGGCTTCACTCTATTCATATGTCAAATTTACATATGAACAATTGATGGTCTGTTCCAGAGTTGGTCTTTGGTCTGGTTTTAGCAGCTGATATTGAGCTTCCCACAGATTCAGTCACTTTGATTTCTGTATTCCATCTGATAATTATATTTGTAGTCACTGTGTTGTTGAAAAAGGATCTTTGGGGAATAAAAGACCAACAAGTCATTGGTTTACAAAGTTTTATAATGCAATCTCCTGCTTCGTTTCTATCACCATGATCCTAATTTCCATCTACTGTCCCTTCCTCTTTGCTTCCAACCTTTGAATTCCTATCACCAATAATCATCAATGCCAGTTTGCTTAATTTCAGACTGAAAATATTATAAGAATTCTTCAAAATAGGTATGAGAAATTTTAGTGGAAGAAGTATGACCTAAGTGCTCTTCAGAAGCAAAAATGGAGACAGTTCATTTTACCTACTGTGGGCATATTGTCAGGAGAAACCAATCCTTGGAGATGGACATCATGTTTGGTCAAGTAGAGGGGCGGAGGCAAAGAGGAAGGGCTCAAGGAGATGGATTGACACAGTGGCTGCGACAATGGGCACAAGGACAGAGACAATTGTGAGGATGGTACATGACCAGGCGGGCTTTATTCTGCTATGCACAGGGTAGTTGCCGTTTGGTGGAACCAAATCAATGATCCCTAGCAACAACCAAGTTTTAGTGGTTGGTGAATAAATGTGAGTAGTGCTTTGCATTGATTCCATTTCCTTATATTGGAGTAGACATTATCCACAGAAAGCATTGTATTTCAAGGTAAGTCTTGAAATATTCTTTTTCAAACAGAATGCAATGCCATTCCTCTTGAATATATCATTCTCAGCATAGTAAACCATATAATTTTCTGACTTAAAATGGTTAATAACTGTTCATTTCATCTCACTAATACCTAGAACACCGGTCTTTCCTCCCCAGCAGTTTTATTGGCATATAATTCACTTATAATTCGGTAGTTCAATCACATCAAGAAGAGTTGTACAATAATAGCCACAATCAGTTTTAGAACATTTTCTTTATTCTTGTACTCATTGTTACTAGCTCCCCATTTCTCCCCAACCTCCCCTGCCATAGTCCCAAGGAACCATTAATCTGGTTACTGTCTTTATAGATTTATATACCCTGGATTTCACATACAGAGCACAACATTTATTTTTTTTTAAAAAATAACAATAATAGCAAAATGAAACAGCTAAAACTCTCACTTGAAAAAAATCAGAAACCATTAAAAAAACTAAAAAAATGTTTAAATGAATCATAGGGAGATTAAATGATAAGACATTAAATTTTCGTGCATAATGCATTGTAAAGTATATTTTTGCGAATGTCATTAGGTTAGAATTTAGTTCCCTAGAATATTGATCTTTATGTATTGAATTTCATTTTCAATACCTCCCAATTGCCCTAGATTTATACTTTATACATTTCAAGTTCCAAGTATTAATTGATGTTTGCAACTGTTTCTTCTCATTTTGAGTCATGCCCCATTAGAAATTGAGGGTTCCAAAGTTATACTCCCACAGGCTTACACCATCCGAGCCATTATGGTTGACTCTATTTTGCGAAGGCAGCTCTTCTTCAGTCTATTTTCAGTGCCTTCTGATCTGAGTGGTTCATCTTCTGGCATGGTCTCTGACAACATTCTGTTTCTGTTCATTAAGTTTTCAGAAACTATGTTTCACTGACCAATTTTTCTGAAATGCACAGCCTCTTCCCTTTAGTAGTTTGTTCTTAGTCTGGAAGCTCTGCTGAAACATGTTCCCTTTGGGTGACCCTGCTGGTATTTGAAAAGCAGTGACATTGCCTGCAGAATCACTGCATCCCAAAAGCTACACAGTAAGACAAATTGACTGACAAGTGATGGAAGGTATAATCCATACTACAATCCTTTATTTTTGTTGTAAATGCTTCATGCACTCTTTAACTTCAGTACTCAAGCTTGTGTCATCCCAATACTAGCAATAAATCTTCCACCAATCCTGATACTATGTTCTTCATAGAGCTCAGCATCTCAGATTATTTTCTCAGTACATAGATTAAATAAATGAAAGGATAAAACCCTGAACCATGTTTTCTTATATTAAACCATGCAGTAACTCCCTTATCTGTTTCTTCATATATATGCATTTTCCACATAAGAATTTTTCAGTTTTCTGCAATTCCATTCTTTGTATTACTATTTATATTTTGTTATGATTCACACAGTTGAATGCTTTGTATGGTCAATAAAGCACAGCTAAGCATCTTTCCAGTTTCTCTATTTTCAGCCAAGATCATGTAACATTTGTTTCATGTCATCTCTTGAATCCACTTGAATTTCTGGCAGTTTTCATTCATATATTGCTATAATTGGTTTGGAATTGACTTCACCAAAATGTTATTTGCATATGATATTAATGATATTCTTCAATAATTCCCATGTTCTGTTGAATTTTATCTTTGAAATAACTATAAATATGAATCTCTTCCAGACAGTTGGCCAAGTAGCTTCCAAACTGACTGGCATCAACTAGTGAATGTCCCACTCTCATTCTTTTGTAGAAACATTTCAGTTGGTATTTTCCCCCCTGCTGAACCCTTGTTTTGGAGTGTGTTAGGCATTGGACTGCTAACCACATGGTTAGTAGCTTGAAACCACCACTTGCTTGATGGTAGGAAATGGGCCTTGCTACCCATGTCTATAAAGATTTATGGACTCAGAAGTCCAGAGGGGTAATTCGACTCTAGCCTATAAAGTCACAGTGAGTTGTAATCCACTTGATGGTGGTGAATTTGAAATTTAGAGTTAGCATATTTCTTAAGTACGTGTGACCTATTGAAACCAACCACTTCTTTTTGTTATAGTGACTCAGTATATTCCTTTCCTCTTTTTTTGATGCTTCCTGTATTGTTAAATAGGAATCCTAGTGGCACTGTCAGATAAGCATTATACGTCTATTTGCAAGATGAGTGATTCAACTCCACCAGATGTTGCTCATGAAAAGATGAGACTATCTGCTCCCATAAAGATTTACAACCTGGAAAAGTCTGTATAGAATCATGATGAATAGAAATCAACTCAATAGCAGTGGTTTATAATTTAGTATTGTTCAATATTTTGCCCATAATGGCTTGAATTTTTTTCTTCAATTCTTCAAGCTTGAGAAATGACCAGCATGTTCTTTCCTTTTGGCTTTCTAATGCCAAGCCTTTGTGCATTTCATTATATTTTACTTCGTGTTTTTGAACTGCTCTTCAAATCTTCGGCTAAGCTATTTTACTTTGCCATTTCTTCCATTTGCTTGTTTATTCTACATTCAAACGTGAGTTTCAAAGGTTCACCTAACATCTATTTTAGTCTTTTCTTTCTTTCCTGCCTTTTTAATGACTTTTTTAGTTCTTTATGTATGAAATCCTTGATGCCATCCCACAAGTCATCTCATTTTCGGTCAATAGTGTTTGACTCATCAAATCTGTTTGAGATGCCTCTAAATTCAGATAAAATATGCTCAAGGTTGTAATTTAGTGCTCATGGTCTTATATAAATTCTCTTCTGCTTCAATTTTAACTGGCATATAAATAGTTGTTAGTTTATACCACACTCAGTCCCTGGCATTGTTCTGACGGATGATAGTGAATTTCTCCATCATTTCTTAGCACTAGTGTGTTGATTTTGATCCCTTCCCTGTGTATTTTATCTGGTGATATGCATATTGTAGTTATCATTTGTGTTGTTAAAAATATTTCTAACAAACAGGTCTTAAAATTTTCTTTTATGCAATCTCCAGAATGGTTTCCATCATCAAGGTTAGATTTTGTAACTACTGTTCCATCTCTGTTTCCAACTTTTGCATTCTAGTCATCAGTAATTATCAACTCATCATGTTTGCATATTTGATCAATTTAGGACTGAAGATGTTGGAAAAAATCCATAATTTTTCAACTTTGGCATTTGTGATTGGTACATAAATTTAAATAATGCCTGTATTAATTGGTCTTCTCTATAGGCATATGGATATTATTCTATTATTAATAGCATTGTACATTAGGATAGATTTTGAAGTGTTCTTTTTGACAATGAATATGATTCTATTTCTTTTAAATTTGTCATTTCCAGAACAGTAGGCTATATGATTATCTGATTCAAAGTGATCAATATCAATTCATTGCAGCTTAGCAATGTTTATGATTATCGACCTCCAAGTATTTCATTTCATTTTTGACAACTTCCAATTTTCCTAGATTCATACCTTGTCTTTAATGTTCTGTTTACTAATGGATGCTTGCAGCTGTTTCATCTCATTGAGTTATGCTGCATCAGCAAATGAACCTTCCCAAAGCTTTACTTAGCCCCATTATGAAGGTCATGTGTTGGTCCGGGTGAACTAGAGAAAAAAACCTAAGTCACTCATATGTGGATGAATATATTGATTGTGATAAGAGATGTAAGAGTCTCCAATAAAAGTATTTCATTAAAAAAGAAAGAGCTTTATCTACAAGAGCAATTGAATGTTGAGAAAACATCCCAGTCCAGTCCAGACCAAGTCCATACATTCTATATTAGTCCATATGTCTAATACCAATCTGTAAATTCCTCTGCAGAGCCACATAACACAGGCAATGATGATAAATACAGGAATATCACAGGCTAATGGGTGGAAATCTTGGGGGTCCAATGGCATTGGAAGCATCTCTGCACTGACAGGTGTCTTCACATGGCTCTTCCATCTCCAGGGCTCTAGATAGTTCCCTGTGTCTTTACAACAGGAATGTCTCACAGGACATGAATATGTGTCCTGTCCCCAGCAAGCTATTTATCTCCTTAGCACATCCAAATGAGGTCATTAAGCTGAGACCTGATTGACAGCTAAACTCCACCTCAAATTGACAACAGATCATATAACTCTTAAGTCTCAAATTGACAACAGATCATATAACTATCACAGGTTGATTCTACTTTGAGGAGGCAACACTATTATCAGATATATCCTGAGTGCCTTCTAACCTAAGGGGCACATCTAGCACTATGTCAAATAATGTTCCTTGCTATTCCTAAGTGTTACACAGACTACTTTTGTAAAAGCAGTGATAATTTCATTTTAGATATGAAGCAAAATCGTCACCTTTTGCACTATGTCAGATAATGCCCTTCTGCTTTTCCTAAGTATTTCACAGATCACTTTTTTATAAGTCTGCATTAGCCTGTAAGCTTCATTTAAACTTGTCCACAATGGGAGATCTTGCTGGTATTTGAAATACCAGTGGTTTAGCTTTTAGCATTTGACCCAGTATCATATCAAATGGTATTTCAACTGTTTATACTATGATCCATGATTCCCACTCCTAGGTATTTTCATTTGTCTACGTAGAGATGAGTCAAGACATAGATAGAGGTCTGGTGGTGGTTAAGAGTTGGGCTATTATCCACATGGTAGCAATTCCAAACTGCCACCAGCTTCCCAGGAGAAAGACTAGGCTTTGTAGACCTGTAAGCAGTTACAGTCTCAGAAATCCTCAGCAAGGTCGCTATGAGTCAACACAGACTCAATGACAATGAGTTTGCTTTGGTTTGGAGGCATTTTCTTTTGTCTACAGAGAGACCTTTGTTTGGATTTTTATAGGAAAGTTATTCATAATAGCATAAAACTAAAAATAATGATATACATATTAATTGGTGAATAGTGTGTCAGTTTATGTTCTCTAGAGAAAAACAAAACAGTGATGCCTCTGTGTGTTGTACACAGAAAAAGATTTGCATCAAGAAATGACTTACACAGTGGTAGAGAGAGGTCTGGTTCAAGTCAGGCTAGCCTGCTGCCAGCTCCTGGAATTGGCAGGTAATGCAATAGGAGAGTAAGGACCCAGGCCAGGATGAAGCAGAGTAGGCAGGGTCATAATCTCAGTCGGTTGAAAAACCCCATCTTAGGTTGTCTTCTGATGGCTCCTGGGATCATTAGGTGATTCAACAAGAGACTGAGGAACCAGACAAAAGATCCAGTTTAGTAAGAGATGAAGGGGCAAAGAACTTCCCACCCTTCTAGGTCTCTCTTTCTCTTACAAAAAGGCTGATGATGTCAAGGAGGGCACATCAGGCTGTGATGCAGTTGATTAGTTGAGCTCCACCCCTACCCTTAGTCAGGAATGACTAGTTGACATAATTTCTAACCATCACAAATAGATATTATAATGTATCCATTCAATGGGCTGATTCCCAGCAATGACACCAGAATAAACTACTGATTCACACATGATAGATGGATGTAAAATACATTATCATGCAAATGATAAGTGAAAAAAGCCAGCCATAAAAGACTACACACACTGTATGATTAATTTATGTGAAATTCAATAAAAGGAAAAATTATAGCAACAGTAAACTGAACAATGGTTCCCATAGACTAGGGGGTTGGGAAAGGCATTGGCTTCAAAGAGGCACTTTACAGGGGGATTTTATGGGGTGACAAAAATTTTCTATATTTTGGATGAGGAGTTAAATATATGATCTTATATTTTTATAAAAGCTTATTGACCTTACCTTTACATTTGGTGGATTTAATGTAATTAAATTACTATTAAATGAAAATAACTTATATAAAATAAAGGAAAAGTTGTGTTTGCTTCGGCGGCACATATACTAAAATAAAGACAAAGTTTTTTGTTTTGTTTTTTTAAATCTGTATGCATCGACACTGTTGGGTAATAAAAGAATGGCATATAGAGTAGGCAGGTTTTGATGCTGTATGAAATGAAGATAGACATAGAGTGTAAGTCATACTAGCTAATACTTTGACTAATGGGCCAAAACAAGTGAAATATCTGACCCAGCAAAGGTGTGTAACAAATGTGCATTTAGTGAGTGAAAACATGTGCAGCAAATATGTGTGACAAGGGTTGCAAAGATCTGAGAAAGAACAAAATGTTCACCTTCCTAGTTGTCATCTGAGATTTGGCTGGGCAGTAACACTTAACTTCCTGCCTTCTATAGAACATAAATATCCCCAACTCACATGAGAGGAAGTCTGCCTGTGACCTTGCTCGAGTAAGGCAAAACAAAGTCCTTTCTAATCATGTCTTAGCACTACATAAATCAGACCACTCCATAAGTCATACAAAGACCACAGATCCCCATCCCAGTGAGCACGCGTGAGTAAAAGTCCACACTTCCCACCTTCCGCATGCGTTCTATCATATCTGATCATAGAATTGCCCTAATCCCTGACATCACTCAACCTAGAGAACGTCCAACATCACTCTGATACAGTTTCAAGTTCAATAAGACACCTCTCCTAATAATCTTCCTGGGCTGTGCCACAGGGTTGGCGGTTCAAATCCAGCAGCAGCTCTTCAGGAACAAGGCTGGGCCTCCCACTCCCACCAGGGGGCAGTGATGCTCCCCCTACCAAAAAAATCTTACTGAGAAACGTCATACCTCTCCTTCATGTGTAGGTTCCCCTTATTTGGCTATAGGTATATAACTAGTGATCTTTGACTAGTGTTTGCATAGAGTGGCTGGGAACACTGATGCCAAATGGTGCTTTCTCTAAGTCCTAAGTCCTAGTCTGTTCACATTTGCTCTCAACCTTCAGTATTCTTATGGAACATGCCCAAATGCTCGAAGCATTCACTGATCCACCAGTGTGAATTTGAGCATTTTAGGGCTATGGAGAGTCAGCATTAAAGCCAGATCCATACAAAGACCTCTTCCCTTTTCCATCAGGTACAACCAGCATGAACATTCTTAGTGACAAGAGCAGCCAGGGACAAGCATCCTCCTAATGCTTGGGACATGGGAGACATGGCAGCATGCCACAGAGAAGGGAACTCTTCAGTGCTTTTATGCTTCTGTGCATTTGATCGTTTCCCAGTGTAGGTACTCCAAGTACCAGCAATCTGGTTTGCCCCTGATTCTCTATGTCAATCCTTTTATGTTCCTGACTGGTAAGTGGGTCCTGGTACATGTGAACTCTTGACAGAATAGATTGAACTATTCTCATGTTGATAGACCTTCCAGATTCAAATCTACATTAAAAAAAATTCAGCTATTTTATAAATTTTTCCTAAAAGAAAAACAATTAATATGTAAAATTTTAGCTATAATGAATAATTTCATAAAAGGGGAAAATCTGTTAAAGTACTAATAACTTTAATGTACAATATTGAGACTGATTAAGAAAACCAATATATCAGATAATGAAATACTAGGCAAATATCTACAGTGATGTATTAGGACAATGCTTATTGATAGAAGGTAGTCTTGTTTTTATTAAAAACCTAGAATCAATGCACACAATATAACTCTATTTTGTACAAATATGCATGCAATATATTTGAATAAAATAGATTGGTGTAGAGTAATAGATTGGTGTAGTAGTAATTTTCTTCTTTTTCCAGTGTCTTCAAATTATATCTATAATGAATGTGCTCATTTCATAATAATAAAAGTGAATTCTTTATATTTTTGTTTTTGGTATTGACTTGTGTTTAAAATAGCTTACTTTGGACCATAACAAACTATGGCCAACCTTGAGAAGAATAGGAATTTCAGAACACTTCATTGTGATTATGTGGAACTTGTACACAGTTCAAGAGGGAGTTGCACAGATAGAACAAGGGAATACTGCCTGGTTTAAAACCAGGAAGGGTCTATGTCAGATTCTATTCTCTCCTGGTATTTATTCCATCTGTATGCTGAGAAAATCACCAGAGAGACTGGCTCCTATGAAGAAGAATGTGGCAGGATTGGAAAAAAGATACTGAACAACCTGCAGTATGTAGATGACATGACTTTGCTTGCTGAATGTGAGGATGTGAAGCATTTGCTGATCAAGATCAAGGATTGCAACTTTCAGTATGGATTGCAACTCAATGTAAAGAAGAACAAAATTCTCACTTCAAGAGAAATAGGTAACATTATAATAATTGGAGAAAACGTTGATGCTGTCAAAGGCTTATCTTGCTTGGATTCACAATCAGTGTTCACGGAAGCAGCAGCCAAAAGGTCAAACAGCGCATCATAAAGAACAAACCTTCTACACAAGGCCTCTTTAGTGTTGAAAAGCAAGGGTGTTACTCTGGGGACTAACCTGTACTTCACCCAAGCTATAGTATTTTCATTTGCCTCATATGCATGTGAAAAATGAATATAGAAGAAAAAATGCTGAAAAAGATGGGATGCATTTGGCTTGTGGTGCTGGTGAAGAATATTGACAGTAGTATGGACTGCCAAAAACAAACAAAAAATTCTATCTCGGAAAAAGTACAGCCAGAGAGCTCCTTAAAGACAAGATTGGTGAAACTATCTTACATACTTTTCACGTTATCAGGAGAGACCAGTTCCTGAAGATGAACATCGTTGTGGGACTTACATAATTTCATGCCAACTTGATATATAAAAGTGTAAGGGTGGAGTCGATACTGTCAGTCAGGTTGTCATGGCCTTCCCCTGAGGATGTCCCTGAGAATTGCCCACTCTCTCTCCACTTTCACCTTGCAGATGCTTGATCCTGGTTGCTGCGAACTCTGTGATACAGCCATTACCATTCGATCCACAGGACTTTATAACCACAAACCTGTGATCTTCCTTCCTTCCGCATCATTGCAGTTGGCTGCATGGGTCTGAAGAGGGACTTTTGGAATAGTATCAGATGTATGCACTAGTGCTGAACTTAGGGATCTGCTCTGGGCTGGATGGTTTGCTTGATGTATAATTCTTGATATACAGATATTTCTTACACATATGTGAGTTTCACTGGACTGTTTCTCTAGTCAACATGGCCTAACACAATTGCGCTTGGTTGAGTGGAAGCAAAAAAAGAATAGGACCATCCAGGAAATGGCTTGGTTTAGTGGCTACAATAAAGGGCTCAAGTATAGGGACAATTGTGAGAATAGCACATGATCAAGCCTTATTTCATTGTTGTATAAAGGTCGTCATGAGTCACAACCAACTCAACAGTACTAAAAACATGAACATATATACTCATATATAGTAAACACAGGTATTGCTTCTGAAAAGAATCCAGCCTAAATATATACCAAAAGTACTGAGCATATTACTGGAATGGACAGCATCCTATTCTGTTATACATGGGGTGAATATGGATCACCATGGCAGCATAAGTTCAGGGTAAAAAGTGACAGCAGAAATTAAGTTTTCAATCAAATGTTCAAGGTTATTCAAAATTGGAACTGGTTAATACAGGGAGTAGAAATTATATTAAACTGCCATGTGTTGACTGGGCCTAGAACAATGATACATTTTTTTGTATGACCAGAAGAACCATATGGAAGCTCCATCTCAGAAGTTCAGATTCCATTTTTCTGACATGAGAACAGGCATCCATATTTTTAAGACTACCCAAGTTTATTTTTTTTAATGAATATCCGCAACCAGATTCATTGGCTTAGAGACAAGGTACCTGGTGACAAGTATTAATTAAATCAATGGTCTTGAGCATTTATATAGTGTCAGAAATATAGTTGGAAGGCTGGCACACTTTCCCTGGCATAGAGTCCTAATACCTTAGCAATTATACTCTCTGGCCAGTACTACTATCAAGGAAGAAAAAGAGAAACAGAAAACCATGAAGGAATCTTGAAAAACCAAACAACCCCACATTTCCTCAGAAAAGGGTTGAACTCCAGACCTCCTATTTTATTCCAGCAACACTGCAGCACTCAACACCATTTACAGTTATAGAGAATAAATCTGTAGGAAGAGGGGAGGAGAGGGGAAGGAGAGAAATGAGCATGAAGATTGTACATTAAAGAAATCTCTGGCAATTTCAGGATATTGACAAAGGTACATGCTGATAGCCAAAGAGTATGTAAGGATTTTAATACCACATTTCCAGTTATGACTAGAGAAACATAATTAGGTACTAAATTATAATGTTAATATTCGTTTGAACAAATAAGTACTTGTAGTAGTAGCATCGGGAGCCTGAGAGGGCAGCAGAGGGACTGATTAAATGGCCAGGGAATTCTTTGGAAGAATTTTGTCCTAGGCTTAGTGAGTTTGCTCTCAGCATGAATTTTGAGGTCAACACATAGTTTCTAAGTGGTACTTTTTTTTAACTATACTTTTGAGTATGTCAAAAGATCCAGAATTAATAAACACGCAAATAATTATGAATTACAGCTCAGGATCCATACAAGAAAGAATGGCAGGAAGAGTCCAGGGAAAGGGACTCGGAGAAGGCCATTTGCAAGAAGTCCCGAGCCTCCTAGACAGGCATACAAAGGAGGAGCAAGTCCTTGAACTCTGCCAGGCAATTTTCTAGCAAAAATAGAAGGGAAGGGTCTGGCTGAGGTCTCCTATTATTGTTGGCTTATCTATTTATACATCCATTCCATCCAAAAGGGTCTGAAGTGGGGCTTTCCTGTCATCTCCAAGAATATTAAAGCCATTTCCTAAAAGGGGCAAAGGCAAATTGAAGTAATGAGGAGGAAGGGAGAAGAAGAAGGTTTCGAAAGAGAAAGAAGGAAACAACACACGCGCGCGCACTTTTACAAATGTGATTTCCTTTCTTAGGTCCAAATCTTAAATAGAGCAGTTTTCCTTTTGCCCGTTTGCCCAGAAATTGGTTGTCTTCCTACACAATTTCTCCGGGCTTCATACAAAAGGTAAGATTCCATATTGAGCAATACTAATTAGCTGGGGCCATCTCAAGAATATAACAAAGGCGCATCTATCACCAGCTGTGGGAAAAAAAGTCCTCAGCTCCCCTAAACCCCAAAACACATAAGCTCAGCATTTTAACGGGCTGGGGTAAGAGCCATTATTTTCATTAATGGAGCTCATTCTTATTTTATTGGGCTTTTTTACTATCAGATTAAAAGCATGTTTTTATTGTAGTTTTTTTCTAATGCAATCTTGGGTGATGTGCTCAGAATGAATGGAATAGTTATTGTTTTAATTATTTTTTCATTTTGTTTTTTTATTTCATTTGTTCCTTTTATTTACTACTCTTAAGTTTGCCATAATAACACGGACTCAGGGTGCTTGGAGGCCTCCAGTCAGTACCCCGTGGTGGCTTGCATTTGTAAAGACCAAGAAACATTAAAATCACTAATACACTGGTGCTTCTGAATCCGGTGGCACCTCAGCCCCCACTCCTGCATGTCATGGATGAGGGCCCTGAATGGCAGAGCCAAGAGTATGCGGTGAAAGGAGAGATAGGGCTCCAGCGAACCAGCAAACCCACCACGTCCAGTGGGCTCCTTCTTGGAGACTTGCAGGTCCACGAGGTAAAGAAATGACTGGTGTGAAGGCGGGGCTCACCCTCACCTCCCCCTTTATAGGAAGTGCTAGTGTTCCCCAGCCCAAGAGGCCACTACATTGTTAAAAGCCTGTTATTGTGGTTTAGATTAGGGTTAGAGAGCAGATAATTCGTTTTATAGTCAACATACACACTGTGTGCCAATTCTTCCATTTCGAACCCTTCAACACACCCACAAGTACCCCCCCCCCCAACAGCTTTCCATTCCTTCTGCTTTCCTCAGCCTACGGTTGGTCCTCAGGCTGCTATACTTTGTTTCTGCATAACAAGGTCAAGTTGGTGAGGCTTAAAACCTCCACAAAATCCGCTTCTCAGCAACTGTTCAATTGCTAAGTCATTTTATTGTGTTTTTTGACTCATGTTTTGTTCGTTTCAGAAAACATATTCATTCAAGACCAACAGTTTTATAGGAGGGTTAAGACCTAATATTGAGTATGATTTTAACACATTTCAAACACTAATTTGAGGAAACAAATTGCACTTATCAAAAGACGTTGTTCCCACAGGAAATATAGTTTCTGTGGGGAAGTAGCTAAATGGTGCTGCTCTCAGATAAAATAATGTCTGGGGTCTTAAAGGCTTGTCTCCAAATAAGCAGCCATCGAAGTGAGATAGCAGCTAAGTCCACATCTTCAGTCACTAAAGGGTCAGAATCCATATAATTCAAAGTTGAAGGAGGGGCCAGGATCAGAGCCTAAATGATGAGAATTCGGTGTGCAGGAAAAGAGGGGTGACAGTGGGAGCCCAGGATCCATTTGTGGAAATTCTAAGGAAATAAGCCTCCGGGGAGCTCCCCTTATCTACAATTAAAGGAAGGGCAGAAAGTGATCACTAAACAAAGTGCTTCAGAGAGAGAAATACAGAAGATCAAGGCATAAATTTGACCTGAATACTTAAAACTCTGTCAGTAGATTCCCCCTATCATGGCTAGACCTGGTCTAATTCCCAAAATTATCTGTATTTGGTTTCATTGTTTTGTTTGGTTTTTGCATGTTCATATTAGTTGTGTATCTCAGAGGTTTTGTGTCCATGGAGGTCAGTCTCTTGAAGCTGTGTTATATTCTTTACTGCTTTTCAGTATTTGAAACCCAAGTTTGATAAACCTATAAGGACAGCAAGTAGAATAAGGTGCTTAGGGGAAGGGGTTACAATGGTGGTGGGGGGGATGTAAAAGAGAGATGAGATTAAGTAGTTCATGTAGAAAAAGAATGTTCGGAAATGGTACAATTCTACTGGATGTGATTGAAATGTGTAAAGATATGATATATGTATTATATCCCAACTAATAATATTAATAAAAGATGTTGTTCCCTTTAAACACTACATTGAAAGAAAAAATCTACATAAAGATAATTTGGAAGGAGTTTTTCTACCTTTGACAAATACCCAGATTTAGTCACATAAACAAAAGATTTATCATGATCCATAACTCTGCATTCAACTGCTGGGGTCCTGGGTATCAGAGAAGATGTCACCATCAACTCATTGATTGCATGCCAAATAAGATTATGTTCTTTCCCATGAATTTTGGAATAATATTGAATTTCAAAAGTCATTAATTTATGAGAGAACATGTGTTTAGCTAACATTAAGTTTGTCTCTGTAGGGATCAAAACATAGCAATAAATGCTGGTGATGGTTGTGCAACATAATTGGTATACTTTGTTTCATTAAGTGAAAAATGTTGAATTGACAAATGCCATTATCTATATTTTATAAAGATATTTTTAAAACGTTAATGATTAAAATTCGGGTAAACTTTGGTTGCTGACCAAGCAGTTCTTATCATGATAAAAGGCAAAAGAAAAATCACCAAATTGTGGGCAACCATGGATAGAAAGGCACTCTTCAGTACTCATTTGGTTGGAGGGAAGTAGAATGCAAGTTAGGAGCACAAGGGTTAATCCTGGAACTGAGTTGCATGGAGGGCTCTGTTTGGGGGCACCATGAATAATAGAATAATAATGATTATTATTACATGCGCACTATATATTATGCAAATGATTTAATTAAATCTTATCTAAATATAATCATACAAATGATAATGGCCAACATGTCTTGAGTGCTTTCTCTCTACGGAACACTGTTTTAAACCCTTCCTAGAAATTGAATCCTCATTGAATCTTCAAGCCAGCAGCATAAAATAGTGCGAGGATAGTCCCATTTTCTGATGAGTCAAGTGGCACATTTTTCTGGTAAGTGGCGGAGTCGGTAAGGTCAGGTGGTAAGTGCCACAATGAAAGTAGAGGCAAGTGAGAGATCCAGAAGGGGGAGGGAAGCCTCCCTGAGGACTCCCTATGTGAGCAGAGTCACGACCAGGTGGGTCAGATAACAGGGTAAGATGGACTCAGATCACAACCGGCCTCACACGGCCAGCTTGGAGTTCAGAGTCTATAATGTGACGGGAAGACCCATGAGCAGTGTAGTGGCATGATCTTTAGAACCCTGCTGTAGTAAATGTACAGGCCACACAGGTGGGGAACCTAGCACATATCTGGGGATCAATCAGGAGAAAGAAAAATCAGCCAAGGGGATCAGGTGTGAAAGTATGGACAGAATAATGGCACTGCAGCAAAACCAGTACAGATTTCAGCCACTGAGCCACAAGTATCCTGCTTCCAGATCTTCCAATGATTTAAGGGGAGCCCCAAATCTAGATTTTGGGGTTAAGCCTGTCACCAAGCTCCGTGGTTCCAGAAAACATGGATTCCATGAGAAGTTGAAATTCTGTTCTGTTTACCCCATCTTCTGACCATGATTCTCTTAGAGAATCTTGGATCAAAGTGTTTAATAATGGTAAATGATCACCCTCCAGTTCTTGGCAAAGGAGACAGTTTGTTCAAGAAGATCTTTAAAGTGACACATTTCATATGTTCCTCCTATTCTTGACTTTCCTTCCTCTGCTGCTTCAGGTGCATAAAAGCTAATTACCTTTTCTTGCATGGCCTTTTGCAAACTTTTAGACTCCAGACACTATGCAAAGAAATAGGATGTAGAACAGAGCAGTAAAAATGTTTGTGGGCTTATTAACTGGGATACCCTATGAAACCACAATTCTAAACCCAACTTCCAAACACAGGAAACAAGTCTTGAGGTTTCATGTCGAATCTTATAAGCAGCTTCAGTGGCACTCTTTTGTTGTGGTGGTTTTATGCTGTTAGTACATCTAACATGCAACTTTTGCCAGTTCAACTCTTCCTTATGATTTGCAATAGCTGGCTTTTCAAGTTGCCTCTGGGTATACACAAACATTCCATCTTTAGGAGTAACAGAGTGCATTAAGCATTATATCATTCAGAGAGACAGAAGACACATATAAAGATGACTCCCCTCCCAAACACTCCTCCTTCATCCATGCTACCATTTGCACATACTTGCAAACATGTGTGCAAACACACACACACACACACACACACACACACAGCTGAATCGCCTCCAGCATAAACTACTACCTCAAGCACACAGGAACTCCAGGATTTAATGACTGAGCTTATCTTGTGTGACATTCCCAAGGCTCCATTTTTCATTAAGCAATTTTTAAAGAGTTTTATGACCCTGTGAACAATAATTTTTTTTAGTGAAAGCAGACTGAATTGTAAGTGGCGGTAATTACACCCAACTAATTGTAGGCAAAATTAGTAAGAGGTCAGATCTGTTTGGTCACAAAAGAAAATATATGCTTGGATCATGACTTAAACGATCTCTAGGAAATTAATTAATCATGGAAAAAGAAATCTCCCTAAATCAACAGTGCTTCCTTCCTATAGCATTTGTAGGGAATACAACTTCCTCGTTGGGTTTTGGTTTTGTTTGATACCCAGTATGTGTGTCTAGGGGATCGGGGAGGGATGGGATGGAAGAAGACATCTAGTTTTCACTGGGCCATCTCAGGTGATGAAATGCATCCCTAGTGTGGACCAGAGAAGATCTATGAGTGAGAAGACTTGCATTCTTGTTTTACAATTGCTCACAGTGGGATCCTATTTAATTTAATCTAATCTTCCTCTCCATGGATAAATCAGCTCACTTTAAAAATGTCTATCAGTTATGACATGATTTGTTAACATGATAATATTTTCCTCTGAAGCA
Organism: Nesogale talazaci; assembly: GCA_004026705.1. Lineage (NCBI taxonomy): Eukaryota > Metazoa > Chordata > Mammalia > Afrosoricida > Tenrecidae > Nesogale > Nesogale talazaci. Next base: position 20,550 of record PVJH01001110.1, read on the forward strand.
TTATTTTAGGATGTGGGTGGGACTTAGCAATACCAGCACAGAGGTCATGCACAGTTGAATGATATTCTTAGAAGTCAGATCCATGATAAAGCATCCCCTTTCTAGACTGAAGTTTACAAAAATGGAATCACATCTTTCATAGGGATTAAATACCCTGGTTACTATACAATATAGTTAAGTTACTTTTGAAAACACTTGGTAAGTAGCACTTCAACTGGTCACTTTTCTTAATTCCATATTGGCATATATTTCTGCTCCTTTGGGAGATCACAGGCTTAATCATATACATTATATTGGACAAAAATTACATTCTGAACTCTGGAATCCACTCAAGCTGGTACAAAGACAGATTGTAAGAATGAAAGATTGTGAGATTGAAAGATTAGATTCATGCCCTCTCCCACTCCCTTAGATCATGAGGTTACTGAGTGGTAGTGGGTACCCTTGTTTGTTTACTCGGCATTCAAAATTATATGACCTAAGCACATATATCCTGATTACCTCTATTAGAGCCATCCATGTAGAAGTGTCTCCAACCAAAATTTGCATGGAGACATTTATGACTTTCATAATAAGAAGACAGGGATATCAAATGGCTGAGCACATAGTTCGAGAAAAGCCCTGGATTTTCACAAGTTTAGTCCAAAGAGTGGCCAGAGCAGCCATCTTACACTGATGCAGATGTGCAGCTATTTCAATATATAAATTGCGCAAAAGATGAGGATTTAGCTTCTCTCACTTGTGTATGTATAGGAGATATCACAGTCTTACTGTCAAGCAATGCTTCCTAGACTTAATATGCATCCAGCTTAGGGGCTGTATTAGACCAGGTTCATTGGAGGAACAAATTCACTGTTACACTCATGTATGTGTAAGAGATAACTTTATATCAAGGGGAAATTGTGTATTGAGAAAACATTTCAGCCCAGTCCAGATAAAGACCATAGTCTGATACTCACACTTCAGTCCATAAATCACTCTTCAGACTCAAGTGGTCACATGCAATGATGCAGAATACAAGAAGATCACAGGCCAGTGGATGCAAAATCTTGTGGATCCAATGACAGTGGACACATCTGCAGGTTCTGAGTGTCACCAGCATGATTCCTTGTGACTTGTCAACAGGAAGGTGAAGCAGAGAGAGTGTGGCCTGCCTCCCAGGAAAAAGAGATGAAGTTCATAGAATCCTCTGAGAAGGCCATACCAACAAGGAAGTGTCATCAGGCTGTATCTGACAAGCTAACCTCCATCCTTTCATTCTACTTATCAAGTTGACATGAAATTATGTAACTATCACAGAAAATTGTGGTTTTAAAAAAAGAGGCTCAGCATAGGTTGTTCTATCTTTTCAGGCCCATATTTGGGTTTATGGTAACAGTCATCTAAGATGTCTAGAACTGTGTCTAGAAATAAGAATGTCACTAGATAGATCATATATGTTGGGAAGCCATGGCCCTTAGAAATTCAACACCAATCCTAGAATCCATTAAGTCCTTCAAATCACAAAATATATGTTCCCATGCTTTGGTTTAGCTCTTATGGGTGGTACTTGCTGGGTACTCATTAACATTGTGTGACCCCTGCAGTGGCAAACTTCTTACTCATGTCACCACTCCAAACTGACTACTAGCCATTGTTTGAGAATCTTCCCCCCTGTGCAGGCACTACAGGGCTCTCTAACCATCCCACCAACCAAGGCTTGAGGACATTTTCCCCCGTGGAAGTCCTAGAATAATTGCAATATAATTGTATTGAAATGTACAGTCAACAGATACCAGTCTATAACCAGACTTGGATAGGATGAAGAACTTGGATTGGTCTATATCACAGAAGGACTGTTTCTGAGAATTTTTTCTATAAGAGTAATAGGGCTCTTCAAGAATTCCTATGATAACTTTATTCCCCACCATATTCTGACTATATGAGATCACATCTAGTACAATGGTTAAGCTATTGGCTGCCAACCCATAGCTTGGCAGTTAGAATCTGCTCAGTGGCTTTGTGGGAGGAAGTCCTAGTAGTCTACTTCCCTAATGATTGGTCACTTCTACTCTCTCATATGGGGGTCTATCTGAGTCACAGTTGACTTCACAGCATGCAATAACAGTGGAGCCTTAGACTTAGACATATTTTTTTTCTGAAACATAATCCTTGCTACTTCCCCATACACCTGAAAGATTTCAGTGATTTTGTGAGATTTTTCCATCTCTCACACGAATTAAGTATCCATGCTCTGTAGTTGTCATCTTCATGAGGTCTTTTCATACTGCATCATAATAAAATGAAATGAATACATAGATGCGCTGTATCAAAAGGGACTGGTAAATACCCATTTCAGGAGATAGCATATGTTCAAAAACTGATTTGTTGAAAGAAGAAGTTCAAGATACATTGGCAAAACAAAGGCCCTAGTTATTGACTAAACGCCAATAGGAATATTTCAACAAAGAAATACTGTACTGAAGGTTCCCACTCATATATGTCAAGAAATTTGGAAGACAGTTATCCGGTCAATTGAATGGAAGAGATCCATATATGTTCCCATTCCAAAGAAAGGTGTTCCAACAGGATGCAAAAACTATGGTACCATGTGAATAATATAAAATACAAGTAAGATTTTGCTGAAGATACTTCAAAGATTGTTGCAGCAGTATATCAAAAGGGAACTGCCAGAAATCGAAGCAACTTTTGAAAAAGACATAGAGATATCACTGCAAAATCAGAGGCATCTTGACTGAAAATAGATAATACCAGAATGATGTTACTCCAAAACTAAACTGATTTCCATTGAGTCAATGCCAACCTGTAGAGACCATGTAGGACAGGGTAGCACTGCCTGTAAGTTTCTGAAACTGGAACTGTTTCAGGGGGAAGTGTTTCGTTGACTAAAGGCATTAACAATATGAACGTTAGGTAAATGAATAGATTTTGAGCTCACTTAATTCTAAGCCCTAATCTAAGACTAGTTCTTATGACATGGCCCTACTTAGTATTTGTGCTTATGAAATGATCAGTGAAGATCGAAAAGTGTGAGAAATCAATGGTATCCAGCTAACTGAAAAAAGAGTGCTGTGTTCTTAAAGACTTGTCTCAAAAGAAGCAGCCATGAAAGTGAGATTTCAACTAAGTTCACATGGAAGGAGCATACCAGCCCATGTGATCCAACTCTTGTAAATAATAAAATCCAAGAGCAGAGAAGGAAATTGTAGTAGAGCTTAGATTTAAAAGACACAGTTTATTATAGATATGAAAACCCAAAATCCATTTTCAGAGTCTCCACTCAGTTCACACTTCTGTTAAACTTCCTCAGATCATTGACTAGCAATGTGAAGAGTCTTTGCCCCCAGACAGAGTGCATTGGAGAGTGGACAACTGCAGAGAGTTAGATGAAAATTTAGCATATTTTCATTTGCTCTTGTGCCTATTTAAAATTTTTCTAGTCTCTATAATCTTTGTGGGGGGGATTGACCTTTTTCTGTTTTACTTTGTGGTCATTGTTTTGTTTTGTTATTTTTGCTTTGCTTTGTTTTTGTATGATTTTCTTTATATGATATTCCGGATAGGTAATCTACAGAGAGAGTAACTAGATTAATAATTTCTTAATTAGCAACTAGACAGTAACTAGGTTAATCGGGTTATGGTGAGGAAGGTTGGGATTAATGGGGAGATACAAGAATGAAGAAAATGTTCTAAAATTGATTCCGGTGATGATTATGTAACTCTTTTTTGTTTGCTTGCTTGTTTGTTTTTGTGGGCATCACTGCCCCCTGCTCGAAGTAGGAGGCCCAGCCTTGCTCCTGGAGAGCTGCTGCTGGATTTGAACCACCAACCCTGTGAACCGCAGTTCTGCACTCAACCACTATGCCACCGGGCCTCAGCCAGATTATGTAACTCTTTTAAAATATATTTAAACCACTGAGTTGTGTGGTACATGAATTATATGACAATAAAACTCTCAAAATTAAAATAAAGATATTTGACTATGTGGATCCTAACAAATTATGGATAATATTACAAAGAATGGGAATTCCACAATACTTAATTATTCTCATGCAGAACCTGCATGTAAATCAAGATGCAGTCATCTGAACAGAATTGGGGTGCACTGAGTAGTATACATGATGGAATATGTGTGATGGGATGTATCCTTTCACTATACTTATTCAGTCTGTTTGCTGAGCAAATAATCTGAGATCCTATGAAAAAGAACATTGCACCAGGATTGGAGACAGACACATTCACAACCTGTGGTACGTGACACAAGTTTGTTTGCTGAAAATGATGATAACTTGAAGTACTTATTGATGAAGTTCAAAGACTTCCATATGAATTACCCCTCAGAATAAAGAAACCTTGCAACTGGACCAATAAAAACTCAAAACTGGACCAAAAAAGCAACATCATGATAAACAGAGAAAAGATCAAACTTGTCAAGGGCTTTATTTTACTTCCATGTATGTGTCAGCCTGGGTAGATTAGAGAAACAAATTCATAGAAACGCTTATGTGTATAAAAAAGAGGTTTAGATACAAGAGGAATGGAACATTGAGAAAGCATCCCAACCCAATCCAGTGCAAGCCCACAGTCTGATATTAGCCCATATGTCTGACACCAGCCTATAAAGTCTTCTTCAAATCCACAAGGCACATGCAATGATGCCAGGACAAACACTGGGTACAGAGTCTTGTGTATCCAGTGGTGATAGAAGCATCAGTGCTGGTGGGGGCATCTCTGGGGTTTCTCAAGCATCTCAGCACTGGCAGGAGTCTTTATGTAGCTTTTCTGGCTTCAGAGGTCTGGTTCCATCAGGGTAAACTCATGTGGCTTCTCCTCCAGGATGACTCGGGTCTCCAAGGGACTGAGTCCTATGTTTCTCACCTCCAAAGCGGAAATACAGACAGATTTCCCAGAATTCTCAGAAGAAAGCCATGCCCACACAGAGGTCTCACTGGCCATCTCCAGATTGACAGGCTAGACTTCACCCCTGAAATTGACACCAGATTAGTGACAGTCACAATTCACAACCAAGGTCCAGGGAAGCAGCAGTCAAGATAGCAAATGCTGTATTCCACTGGACAAGTACCGTATGTACTCATAAACCGAGTTTTTCAGCACTTTTTTTTGCAGTTTTTATGGTAAAATTAGGTGCCTTGGCTGATATTCAGGCCAGCTTATACTTGAGTATATATGTTATGTTGCAAAAGATTTCTTTAAAAATCAAAGACCACACTTTGAAGACTAAGGTGTCTGACCCAAGTCATTTTAAAACACTTCATATGCATTTGAAAATTGGACAATGAATATGAAAGGTTGAAGAAGAATTGATGCATTTGAACTATGGTATAATAAGAAATATTGAATGCATGTTAACTGACAAAAAATGAATAAAACTGTGTTGGACTCAGCGCAGTCAGAATGCTCTTTTGACTGAAAGATGACCGAAACACCCTCTGTGTACCTTTGGACATGCTTTCAGGGGAGATCAGTCTCTGGAAAGGGTACCATGCTTGAGGAAGTGTACAGGGTCAGCAAACAAGAGGAAGTACCTCAGGGAGATGGCTCACCCAGTGGCTGTGACAGTGGGCTCAGACATGGTGCCCCCCGGTCCCCGAAACTTGAGTCTCTCTCCATAAGCAGATAGTATGCACTACCTGTGTTTGTATGCCCTTTGTCCAGCACTAGACCGAGCATGGTGGGAAGTCAACAGATGTTTATTAAATTAAATATCATGAGTTGAAAGCTTGGTTTTGTACACCCTTGTGGGACAAAAAAGGCAGAGAAATTGACAAATCTCTCTGAGGGGGAGACAGGAGGGAAGGAGAAAGGGTAGCAGAAAGATAGGGGCAGTCATTTGGTTACACACAAAGAAACTCCCTCTGACCCTCAGTGTCTACCAACTTGCCTGGTCTCTAGGCATGGGTGACTTTAGACCCTTATCCCAAGGAAGAAAAATGCCAGCCAGTCCTCATTGGTTCGGGGTGAAAACATTTCTTGGGAAGAAAGCCGAGTTAGAAGTTCAAGTTTTGAATATATATATATATATATATATATATATATATATATATATATATATTTGCAGAGACTCAGGCCTGTTCTGAAATCTTTCAGCAGTGGCTCCAGCCAAGTAGCTACAGGAAGGGCCCTCAGAGATACAAAATCTAAGAAAAATAGTCCTGGCATCTAATTACAACAGTGCAGTTTGCTGCTTTTATCTGTAATTGGACTGTGTAGTCTTTCATTCTAATTTACTTTACATCTAAACTGTGATAATCAAGACAAGCAGAACAGAATGGTCTCTAACTGGCTATCCTACTGACACCCGTTAATGCCTAATTATAACAACTAAATTAAAGATGCGACTGTAAAGAGGTGGAATATCAGTTTGAAGCATTTAATTCTGTGGAAAGAAGTAGAGATTTTAAATCCTAAGTAAGAAAATCAATATTATGCCTCATTATATTGGTATTGCTAAACAGATTAATAAAATTAAGTATTTTGTTGTGTTGCTTTTCCTGTTTCCAATGTTACCCTGATGCAATGATGGCTTGTAATGAAGGAATTCTGCTGGGGAGGAAGTCTAAATTGAGAGCCAATTTATATAGCGAAATTGGGAGATAGCTAATCTCTTTTATAGAGCAAAAGCTTTCTTTGTATATGGTTGGATTTTTAGATAGGCATCATGAATCTGGACTTTTGCCGACTTGTAGAACAAAAATAAATTCCACTCAGAGCAAGGAAAGATGCTGTCTTTCCCTCATTCTGCAGACAGATATGTCAACAGGGACCACCTTGACAATGTCAATGCCTACAAATATCCATGGCCAGTGGCCTTCTAGTCTGTGCCTGACTGAAAATGACCATACAGGAAATGCAGGATGTCAGGGATGGGGGAAGCTGGCCCATTGACTGGAGGATTTATGGGGTTCACACAGTCACTCAGTTGGTTGGAAGATGGAGAAGCCAAGAGAGGAGACCAATATTCAAGTTTAGAAATCAGTAAAGCTTGGAAATTGAAGTACAATTTTCCAAGAAACAAAAAAGCTGTAGGGACACAAAGCTAGGACCTACCCAGAAGGAAACACAGCTTTATTGACATTAGCCATAACTTCCTAATCATAATATCCAGAAAGAAGGCATTCAATTGCCATTGACGATCAAATTGTCGTTTTGGGGAAAACAGAATTTTATACCGAATGTTGCATATATCTGTGCAACTTCCGGGGGACATTTTCAATGACAACAGCATGCTCTCCCAAGGCATGGATGCTGGGGAGCAGGAGTCGGGTCCCCACACCCCTCCAGGGACTTCAGGATCAGACCTGGCTCCAATTGTCCTCCTGCTTCTGGCACTGAAAATTGGGGCCTGGTAAAGGGAGGGTGACATCTGTAACCTTCCAGCAGACCCACCTCTCAGCTGCACAAAGTCAAATAAAATCTTCTGGCGGTCCCTGGTTCTGCGCTGACAGCTGTGATGCCTTCCCACCATCTTGTCGGTTCTTAAGGGTTTTATTATTATTATTATTACTACAAACAGACAGATGTAGCTTGTCCCTTCCATCTTGTTTACGATACTGCTAAAACACCTGTGGAAGAATGCATCTCTGCAGAAATCCTTGACTTCCGCTCATCTGGCTTGAGACTCAGCCATCAGGCTCAGCAGCTCCTCTGCTAACGACACCCTCTACTGCCGCACACATGTGCTGTAGGCCAGTGAAATATCAGACTCACTTGAAGGATCATGCCCCCCACACACACATCACTGTATGCAATGTTCAATGTGTATGCATTCATACAAACACACCTGGAGGACCTACTATGTGCTGCTTGGTCCTGAGCCCTGAGATCTGCACTGATTTCTGGTTCACACAACCAGTGAGTGAGGACTGGGGGGGCCTCTCACCATCACCACTTTGAATCTCTTGGTTGGAGATCAGATCAAGTGACTTGTAATCTGGTGTGAAAAACAGAGACAGAAGCCATCAGAAAGAATGCTACAGTTTACAACAGAGAGAAGGGAAATTTTTGTAAGAAGAGCCAGGACCTAGAGCATATCCCCGACTGTCAGACTAATTCCATGCATCATCTTAGAGTATTATGGCCTTGGGGGCACCGTTGGGTAAGTATTGGGTAAGTTCAAGGTCTGAGGTTCAAAACAGCTCAGTAGATGCCAGATGAGGTTAGCCTCTCTGCCGAGCATGAGGTGGTGAAATGATTAAATGCTTGGCTACTCATGATCAGAGAGGTATTCCCCTGGGTGTTGGAAGACCTTGTGGAAGATATGTGGTAGCTATCTATCATCTATCTATCTATCTATCTATCTATCTATCTAATAGAGACACTTTGTTGATAGTATTCTTAGGTTATCCCTTCAATTATGATCTGCCTGATTTTATACTTTCTAAGAGGAAAATGCCAAACATTGTTTAATATATTTTACTTTGTAAACATTTCTGCTTTATGCTATACAATTAAATAAATGTCACAATTCCTATATATCCCCAGTGAAATAAACCTCTATCAATATCAGTTAACTTCTTCATTCTGTTTACTATTGGTTTCCTAAACTTCCAATCATTTTGGTATAGAAGAATTGACACAGTTCAGGGTAATAAGAGTGCTGTTTAGCTTGTTCAGCCATGGTGACTAGAAACAGAAATTGCTGCAATAGTCTGAAATTCAATTTGTGAATGCATGTAAGAATTTTAAAAGTACATGCATATTTTAAAGTGTAAAATATAAAAAATTAGAAATAATTATAAACTTCTCCTAAGTGACTGCTGGGCCATGGGCTTGCCTGAAGATTCACTGGGGAAAGAACGTCCCTCCGAGATCCCTCAGGTGATGGCAGTCATGTCCATGAAGGTAATTAGGCTTGCTGTTGCTCTTAAGTGCCATTGAGTCAGTTTGGACCCAGAGCCGCTCTCTGTACAGCAGAATGAGTGACGATAGGTGTCATTCATTTTCCCTCTGGATATTGGTCAGAATCTTCCCTCGGTTTCTCGGCATATCATGATCTCCCTGTTGCAGCTTACTTCCTCAGAATAAACAAGCAAAAGGATTAAGAGAGAATACCACCAAGAGAGAAAAATGCTGCAAGTATTTTGTAACCTAATCATAGAAGTGAATTCCCATAATATTTCTGCATTTTATTTATTTGAAGCAATTCATCAGGTCCAGCCCATACTTGAATGGAAGAAATACTCAAATTCACCAGCAGTTCTCAACCTGTGGGTCTTGACCCCTTTCGGGATTGAATGACTTTTTCACAGGGGTCACCAGATTCATAACATTCCTAACAGTCATATAAATACAGTTATGGAGTATCAATGAAAATAATTTTATGGTTGGGGGATCACCACAACATGAGGAACTGTAGTAAAGGGTCGCAGCATTAGGAAGATTGACACTGCTTCTGACTCTCAGTGGCCCTGTAGAACTGAGTAGAATTTCCCTTGCAGGTTTCCAGGATTGTAAATGTTTTCAAGAGGAAGCCTCATCTTTTCCCCACAGAGCAGCTGGCTGGTGGATTCGAATTGCTGACCTTGTGGTTAGAGACCCAACTCTTAATCCATTAGGACACCAGGGCTCCTGGAAAAAGTAATCAAGAGTGTAAACACCAGAAGGCAGGACTTGGGGGATCTGTTTCAAAAGTTGTACATGCCACGACAAACAAATTATAATCTGTTTTGAAATTAAACTGCACATCCACTGAATGATGTATGGAAATTACATGGGGGAATGGTCATGGGAGAAAAAAAAGAGTCCCATTGACTTGTGACTCATTATCAAGTATTTGACACCAGTGGCCCTGTGGCCTTGGTATGGGGATGCTACCTAAAAGTCAGCAGTTCAAACACACTAACTCCGCTGTGGGAGAAAGATGGGGCTGTATGTTCCCACAAACATTTATAGTCCTGGAAAATTTAAATCATTGTTAATGAATCAGAATGAACTGATGATAATGAATGATGATAATGATGATCGAATGTTCCAATATACGTAGAACTGGAGGCCCATAGGAAGACAAGGAAAATACTCAGAAGATGAAATAATTTGAAGAAATAATGATTGAGGATTTTTCAAATAAATTAAAAAATAGAAATACACATATCCAGATACTTAGTCATTTTTCTAGGAAGGATAATAGCAAAAGAAAACAAATGGGAGGGGGCGAAGCACTACCAATGAACATTAAATGCTAATTACTGAGAACTGATAATAAAGAGAAAAACACATGCACACACCCAAGCACGCAAGCATGCACGCACTCACACATGCCATACGCGGGTGCAGACACACCAGAGGAATAAAATGCTTTTACATATGAGGAAGCAAAGGTAAGAGTGACTACATCTCATCAGAAATATCACCAGATTACAGAGGAACAAAATGTTGACAGAAAATTCTATCATGTTAGAATTCTGTATTTAGTGAAAATTTCCTTCAAAATTGAAAATGGAATTAAGATACTTTCACATAAACAAACCTAAGAAAATCATCATCAATTGACTGGGTCGACAAGAAACTGGTGTCATATTTTTTAAAAAACTCAAATCAATCTATGTGTAGAAAGGGTCGTAGAAATCTCAGGCATGCTGGTAAATACAAAGCTGATTTAAAAATAAATTAACAAAATTCTATTTCAGTCTGTTTCTGTGACCTTTTCATTCCCATGTATATTTTCGTTTCTTAATTATTTAAACATTTGACTATTTGGAAAAAGACAATAATGCTGCATTTGATAGTTTGTAGCTTAAATAGAAGAAATATGTGCAATAACAATTGCACTAAATGGGAGGTGGGGCTAGTGGAAGTCTAATAGATAATTAAAAATTATAAATAAATCAAGCCAAAATATATAGAGGAAAAATGGAATATCAACAATTCTCATCTAGTCTAGTAAAAGGGAACAATAATCAACTAGAAGGCATACAAAGAGATAGCTAACCTAACTCCCAAATTATCAAAATAATATTAAATGCTATCAGTGAAAGACTAAAAATTTATGCTGTCGAGAAGAAACATTTTTTAATAAAAAAAGCTTCAAAGAGTTTGTGGGAAAGTTGAACTAAAAAATATTGGACTTTTTGCATGAACTTTTTGTAACCTTCCTCATATAAACAGAAATGTATATAAGGAAAGAAATAGTTAAGACTAGTTAATCAAATTAACCTAAATGAATGGTATGAAACACTACATACAACAATAGCAAAATGCAAATTCATTTTAAGTGTACGTGAAACCGCTGGTGAAATAGTGCATGTGTGGGGTGAAAAAAGGAGATTCAATACATTTTATGGATTAAAGTCATCGGCTTTATGGATTAAAGTAGTCGGCCTCACTGATTATAAAAAAGTGAATTATGAAAACTTGAAATTAAATTATTAAATAAAGTGGTAAAATACATGCACAGTGTTTTTAATTAAAAATAAATCTTCTAAATATGTCAACGGTCAAAGAAGACATAATAATAGAAGTTAGAAAACAGTATAACTGGAATAATAATGAAAGCAGAAGCTTTTCAAACATATCAGAAGTAGCTAAAGCATTGATGTTGTGAAGTGCAATTGTGTGAGTTCCAACTCAGAGAGAACTGATGTACAATAAAAGGAAACACCACCCCGGTTTTCTGGGCCATCCTCACGGTTGTTCCCAGGCATGAGCCCACTGTTGCATCTGTCTTTGTCAAGTCCTCTTCTCCAGCCTTTCCCTTTTTCTGGCACCGCCCCTCTACTTTAGTAGGCAGGCTGCTCTTCTCCAGGGACTGTTCTCTCCTGACAGGTCCAAGGCGCAGGAGAGGAAGTCTGGCCACTCTTGCCTCTAAGAATCATCCAGGCTGTATGTCTCCCAAGACAGCTTTGCTTGTTCTTTGGGGACTCCATGTCAGTTTTAATATTCTCCTCTATCACCGTAATTCAAATGCACTGATCGTCTTCTTGCAATGCCCAATGGATGACTGTCCACCTCAAACTATGAGGAAGAGCTGTTCTCTAAAAGCGGAGCTCACCGTAGTGACGTAGATGGAGTCAAGCCTGTGAGAATAAAAGCCTCCAAGACCTTCATTTGCTGATGTGGCACATCCCCGAATGAGAAGACAGCGGTAAGTATCTATTAAGAACTGGAACTTGGAATTACGAAGCAGGAATCTAGTAAGGTTGAAACCTATCAAAAATAAAGTAGAACACATAAAGATTGGTATTCTAGGTATTAGTGAGCAGAAATGGACTGATATTAGCCATTTTTTAATCAGAAAGACATATAGTTTTCTATGCCAGAAATGAAAGATTTAAGCAAAAAGTTGTGACATTCATAATCGAAATGATATTTAAGATCTACCTTGAAGTACAATGCTGTCCATGATAGGATTATATCTATCAGCATATAAGGAAATTCAGTCAATATAGTTATTATTCAAATTTATGCACCACCCCCAAGGCATTAGTTTAAACAATTTTATAGCTTTAAATTCTTAGATGAGAAAAAGAAAAAAGTTGAAAATCAAAGATCTAATTTTCCAAATTATAAGGCTAGAAAAATGAAAACAAAAATCAATAATGGGAAATAGTTACAATTCAAATGGAAACCAATGGAGTAAATTATCTTTGAGATAATATATAAACACATATCAAGAATAAGAAAAAAAGTAAAGTACGAACATCAGAAATAATGAAAGCTGTATTACTACAGATCCTATAGGTGTTAAAAGAATAAATGGTAATAGTGTAATAAATTTTATATTATGGATAAAGTAAAAAATCTTAAAAGCACAAATTGTCAAAGAAAAAGACAAAATTTGCACAGTGCTATTAGTATTGAAGAAATTAATTTCACAATTAATTTCCCTGGAAATTTTCTTATTCATATGGCTCCACTTGTGTATATTTTCAAATATGCATATATAGTAAATAATGCAAAATTTTAACTTGTAGAAAGTAGAAGAGAGTTTTCTACTTTTCTATTTTCCACTTCATTTAATAACGCCAACATAATCCCCCTAGAAAAATCAGACCAACACAAAGTAAGGAGATCGCAATGCAGGCTCATGTCCTTCTTTAACATAGATGTTAAAATATTTCACAAAGGATTAGCCAATTGAACCAAGCAATCTAAAAAAGGGACACGATGTCTCAACCAGATAATGTTGGTTTGTTGGTTTACTATTTGAAAAACAATCACTGAAATAAATCTACTAAAATATAAAAGAGAAAAATATAACGATCCTGACAATAAACCCAGAAGAAAAAAAAAAGAAACTCGGAACCCAACCCTTTGTGATTAAAACTCTCAGAAACATAATGATCTCCAACCACAACCACAAAACTTTTAAATCCTACATCTGACACCATACTAATGAAAAGCAACTGATAAATTGCTAAATAAGGTAAGAAAGAAGCAGGAATGTCTACTCTCATTATACTAAAATTCCTAGCCAATTAGTAATGGAAAAAGGAAACAAATAAAATGCATAGCACTTGAGAAGGAAGCAGTAAAACTCTTCCTCAACAGACATGTTATATTAGGAGAAAATCCTCAAATAATTAAAAACCTAGAACTGACACTTAAATTGAGTAATGTCACAATAATGCACAGTGAATATGTCAAACAACTACTTCATTGCTATATGTTATCAATAAGGACAGAATAAACTAATCAATTCAAAATATTATCAAAATTATAAATTATTTAAAGATAATTTTTAGGAAAAATACCTAAAGTGAATGTCATTGGTGAGAGAAATTTTAAAATATCTAAATACGTTCTATGTACATCATGGAATCGAGTTTCCAGTCCTTCCAAGATGTTAATTCTTCTCAAATCTATTGCTTTTTCTCAGATCTATTAGTTAAATGTCATGTCAAAGACAATTCCAGCATGCTTGCTTTGTTTTAGAGAAAACAGAAAGCTGCTTCTACAGAGCAGCTGCAGAGGCACCTCACCACCCCTCGTCTGTCAGCTTGTCAGGCTCTACTGTCGGTGTGATGCTGCAAGCTGGGTCCCCGGGATTCCAAACGCTCCTGTGGAACAGGTTTCAGTGGAGCTTTCAGAATAAGGCCCGACTGAGGGATTCACCATTGAAGACTGTATGAACAACAACTGAACAGTGTCAGAGACAGTGCCGGATGATGAACCCTGCGGGTTGGAAAGTTCTTTGAGGAACAAATGTGCTTCTTTAAAGCGGAACCAACCATAATGACAGTGATGGAGTAAAACTTTCAGAATCTTCATTTGTGGAGAGGGCATCACTAGAAATGATAAGAAACCACTGCAAACACCCATTAATAATGAAGTAATAATTAGAACACATGTCATATATGCATGTGAAAGCTAAACAATGACTAAGGAGGACTGCAGAAGAATAGATGCATTTGAATTAAGGTGTTGATGAGGAATATTAGAAATACCGTGAACTGCCAAAAACACAAACAAATCTATCTTGAAAAAAGTACAGCCATCATGTTCCTTCTAATAGAGGATGGTGAGACCATATCTCACATATTTTGGACATTGTGGTAGTTAGATGTTATGCCAATTTGAATTCATATGAGAGTGTAGGGATGGAGTCCAACCTCTCAGTGAGATCACAATCTGATAGTCTCCTGGGAGGCGTAGTCTTTTTATAAAGACAGTGGGGATCCCTTCCCTCTCTCTCTGCTCCTGCTGGCTGGGATTCTGTGTCTGCCTCCAGAGGTGACACAGAGGGGACCCTGCAGGGTCCACCTGATCTTGAGAGCTGTCAGCATTCTGACATTTTTTCAATGATCTTGGTTCCCTGTGACTGCACACCTACTGGCCTGTGATCTTCCTGCATCTTGTTTCACTTTTCATGTGCTGGCCTACAGGCACATGATCCTGAAGAGGGTTATGGCTGGCATCATATCCCTGGACTTAAGCTGTATCTGTTGAAATGCCTTCTAGGTATAAGATAACTTCTTAATGTAAAGCTATTTTTATACATATGTGTCACTGGTTTTGTTCTTCTAGACGGGGGGGTTGGCAAACTCTTGAGACCAAAGAGTCAATCCTGTCCCTCAACAACTTTGAAATCACTCAAGAGTCTTAAATATGTTTTTCCAAACAAATGAAATCACTGTAGTCTGAAATAATAGCCTTCAAATGTTTTCTATGCTCCTTCAGAGTTCACACTGAAAGAGCCGCATATGGTGCACGAACTGCACTGCTCTAGACAACCCAGTGTACGGACATGGTAACAGGAGAGAGCAGCCCCTAGTAAAGGATCATTTGCTTGCTAAATTAGAGTCAGTGAAAAAGAGCTCTCTTCAGGGCTGCAGCAATGAACTCAAACATACCTAACACCAGCCCTGACTAAGGTGCAGCACTCTGTTCTCTTACAGACAGGGTCACTATGAGTGCAAACTGACTGGATGACCCTAACAAAAACAATGACATCTAGTAGGACCAAAACAATTTTGGAAAGAAAAGCAAAGGGTTTCAAGACGTCTCACCCCATATCAGTAACAAGACACAGCTTTTGTTTTCTTTTTTTTTCTTTCTTTTCTTGGCATAAAGAAGACAAAAAGACCAATGGAATGGAATACAGAGTCTAAGGATTCACTTATTTCTCATTTATCTCACTATGTGACATTTCACATTGATGACAATGTTTTTAAAATCTACTTATTTTCTCTGTGCTTTAATAAGGTACATCTGGCAGTAATAATCACTGAAGTGGGTGGTGAGAGTACTGCAGGCTATGATAGGTTATGTGTCAACCTGATTCGACTGTGATCTTCAGTGGTTTGACAGTTATGGAGTGAAGAAATTTTATAATTATGGGATGGTATAATATGATACATATGCAATGATGGAGTTATTATCACCCTCTAGCTTGTGATATGGTAAAATTTCCCTCCATTTTTTTTATTTTGTCCTCTATAATGCTGATTTTTCACAGTGACCTGATCTCGGGTCCCTAAACTCAATGATAACTAAGTAGTTCGTGTATCCAAATCTATAAAATAAATATACTTACCAAAGACTTTAAAATAAATAAGGAAATAATAGTCTTTACAAGTAGATCTGAAAGATTTCAATAAATATGTCGGTGCGGGATGGGAGGAGAATGAGAGTTAGGATTTTTGGGGTCAACACGGCACCTTGTAAGCCTATGTAGGTGGAGTTTAGCCTGTCAATCAGGTTGCAGCTTGATGACTTCCTTTGGAGGTGTAAGCAAGACAAATGGCTCCCAAGAGGCCGGCCCCTTTCTCTTTCTCCCAGGTAGTTGGACCAGCATGCTGCCCAATTTGGCTACCTGCCACAACACATGTCCTGTGCTACCGGTGGGACGAGCAAACAACACTGGTGTTTGCTATGCCACACTGTTCCACACTGTGGTGCCTTCCTATTTTGCTGTGTCTGCTGCCTGCAGGCCGACTTTGCGTGCCTTTTCATCACTCTAGACGTGGCATCTAGCCACATGCCAGCCCCTTTGCATTGCTACCCCATGAGGCTTCATTTGATACTAGTCTTTACTACACCTCACTATTTCCTCTTCCTACTGGCTGCTTCCTTGGCCTTTGAGGTAGTGACATTTAAGTTGGAAGGACCCTGAATATATTAACTGCCCCAAGAAAGTGAGTTGGACTGTGCTCTTTATACTGCTGTGTGGACTAAATTGCTGCTATGTATTCCTTTTTGCTATATAATATTATTCTTTTACATATACATGATCATAAGTGTCCATGTCTTGCTTTTCGAGAGAACCCTGCCTAACACCAAATGTAATTTCTAATCCCTATCACTAACCACACACAATAACAATTCAAAATAAATATTTGGTCTTAATCTGAAAGGTGAATCTTTAAGGTTTCTATAAGAAAACACAAAGGAGATGATTCATGACTTCAAAGGTTGCAAATATTTCTTATATATAAAGCACGAAGCGATGCCTTAATAAATTGAACATCAAAATCTAAATCATTTATTGAATGATATTGTTAATTAAAGACAAACTAAAAGCATTGAAAAATATGCTAAATATGTATTTGCATTGAATTTATATGTACATATATAAGTTCTATAAATGAGAAATAAATCTAAAAGCACAAAATCAGGCAAGAGATTTCGAAAGACATTTTACACAGGAAGATCTAATGGTATTTCAAGAAGTTCTTGCAAAAACGGAAGGAAAAGAAAATGAAACTTTTCCAGGAACTTTTGAATTCCCTCTTGTGAATGGTTATGTACATGAAAAAGTACTTAGCATCTTTAAGTCGTTCAAAAAAATGAAGACCTCCAATGAAATACTTCTGTATGGTTCAAGTGAAGATACATTAGCATAACATGCCTTGCTGAGCGTTTGGAGTAGTTAAAGGATGTGGTTGCTAATCAAAATGTCAGTGGTTCAAAGCCACCAGCTACTCCTCAGGACAACGATGGATGTGACAGTAAGTTTCCACCAAGACATATGGCCTTGGGAACCCTGTGGGACTATTCTCCTTTGTCTGAAAGGGTCATATCAATAGGAGCCTATTCGACAGAATGGGGCTGGTTCTTTTGGTTTGGAATTCTCATAAACTCTTGGTCGGTGAACAAAACAACACAGCTATTTAGAAAACCAGTTTGGTAACTTCTCATAAAGATAAATATACACCTTTATCTCTATCTAATTATCCATCGGTATATTTTTTAAATCTTAACTGATAATGCATCTCTTTACAGTAAACTCCTCCTCATCAGTTATAGTCCTCAAAATGAACTGCCCCAAGACACCGCAAACTCATTTTGCAGCTGCTAATCTGCCAAGAGAATGAAACAGAAAACTGCAGTCTAATAAAGTTCTACTTGCATTTTTTCCCTCCAACTACATTCCTCTGCACCTGCAACATTGCACCATATAAAGAGAAGAGATAAGAAACCCAGATGGAATCTCATGCAAATTTATTTCTGAAGATAGTTCCCAGGTGAATGGCAGTACCACCTATCTTTTATAGGCATGCAGAAAGAGCAGCTCAAAGACCTCTTTCTGAGTCGTTTAAAGAATTCTTTGCTGTGCAGGGTTATTAAGCTTTCATTCCATTTTCATACTGTCCTGGCGGTAGTGCTAGCAGATGTATACACTTGGAATAATAAGTTCTAAAAGAATGTCACTGTATTTGGTCAGCAAAAGCCAAAGATTGGAACATCTTCCCCCCAAGCCCTGTTAAAAACCCTCTCTGGAGTCTCTGACTCCGGAAACCTCTACAGAGACATCGCTGGGGTTGGAAGCATCTCAAGACATTGAGCTCCCTTTGGGTTAGAGCAGTCAGCGACCTGCATCCTGGGATTAGCAGACCTCCACTCAACTCCTAGGTCCCAGAAGTCATCCTGTAAAAACAAGTGGGAAATGCGTAGAGCAAGAGGGAACTAAAACTTTGGGTTTGGGTCATAAGTGTCAAAGTCCAAGTCTCTTAGAAACCAGTTCTCTACCTATGCTGTTGTTATTGTTAGTTGTCATTGAGTTGACTCTGACTCATAATGGCACCTTGTGAACCAGAATAGAACTGTGTTCACTAGATTCTCCAGGCTGTGACCTTTCAGAAGGAGATCTCCTGGCTTCTTTCAAGTGTGAATTGCCTACCTTTAGCTAACGACCCAGCAAAAGCTGGTTCACATCACTCAGGGTCCAACACTGTTGATGTTATTATTTTGTCCCATTGAGTCCATTTTGATGCACAGCAACCCACATGACAGCATAGAATTAATTACCCAATAGAGTTTTGATTTGGGCTGTCATCTCTATGGATGAAAATCACCAGGTCTTTCTAAGACAGAGAAGCTGCATGGTTCAAACGAGCAACCTTTTGGATTGCTGCTGAACACTTAACCTTCTGCATCACCAGGGCCCCTTTCTCTCCAACCATTCCAGTTAATAAAGTCAATGGACTAGAGAAGTCAATTTCTAAATTGATAAATCAACAAAAATAAAATGCAACTGATCATGCTCTTGTGTTGGAATTTCCATGAGCATTATATCTCTCATTCTCATCAATCTTATTAGACTCAAAAGTTCCACTACTTCTCACATTCTAGTATGATTTGAATTCAAGTTATTAACTTCAGAGTAAAATGAACACCAAAAGATGGTGATAGGAAAGAGAAACTGGGTTCTTTTAGGCAGATTCTTTGCATACTTAAAACCAGTATTTCCCTTCCTAAGATTTTTCCAGACCTTACCTATCCCTGCCCTTCAGAAATACATTGGGGAACTCTGCATAGGGCTTTAGCATAGGAGAGAACGCCAGAAGAATTGCAAGTTGTCTTATTCCCAAAACCAATTGGATTGGGGAGGTTAGGTCCCAGCAGATACTCAATATCATGTTGTGTCACATTCTGCCCATGTGTGACTACGTGCAAGGCTCTCACTCCTTCTCTCTCTCATTCCCCTTGATTGCTAATCATTGTTTTGAATCTAGGAATTATGAAGTCACTTCATGCAAAGACTCTTAAAAATACAAATCAACCAAGAGGATCTACCTCAATATGCCACCACCTTGCTTCAACTTTTCAACATCTGTTTCCACCTTCCCTCCTTCTTTTAATTACATTGAGCACTTATGGTCAATTGATGAACTTATGCTTAGGTCAGGTGGTCAGATTCAAATAATTTAGCAACCAATTTAACAACTAATTTGCTGCCCTAAGAACAGTTTTAAGTATTTTTTCAAAGATATACTGTACAGTAGTTTATTATTTCACACAGTTAATACTTAAATAAGACCAGTAAATGAGGTAAACAAAACTAGATTATGTGATAAGAAAATGTTCCTGACCAAAAAGTAAAACTGTTTAAATATTTCCATATTGCTCCTTGATTGGTGTCCTCACTTGTAATATTCTTCACTTTTATGCAAGCTTCATCTGCTGTGTGATTTTCCTTAACCATCTTTTCACGGTAGGAATAGGCTGCCATTCCTTTAGAGGTAGACCAATTAAACAATAGTCATGGTGTTTGATGTATTAGCAATAGGTGACTTCTGTGAACATAAGCAATTGTACTGACAATGTTTTTAACTCTTGAAACACAGAAAATGCATAATTCACTCAGTATATCTCATGGAAATTTGGGAAATAAATAGCAACATATTACCTTTTTGGTTGTTACATTATATACTTGTTTACTGACGTAACAAACCTAAGAGAGTAAAAACGTAGTATCCATCAAAAATATAATGAATTTTATGAAATGAATAAGTTGATATTTTAAGCATAGTTTTGCCTAACTATTTATGCTTTTGGATGGAATGAACATTGCCATGGGTGCTTAGAATATGCTGATGCATTGATGACCTTTAAAAGAGATTAAGTAATGTAAATTTGTAATTTCCACCTCCTGAGGCTGCCCGGCAGCCTTCCTTCAAGAGAATCCTGATTACCAGTGCCATTTTAACAGCCAGTTCACCGAATTCCACAGAAAATGAGGCATCAGTTCTCCACACTGGCGAGCACTGGCTAAGCCCCTCTCCCACCACTGCCTTGGTCCCAGATCCTCTTCTCTTCCTCATGACGTCTTATGTAAATCACTTGTTGATTTTTGTAAAAATTCCATCCTAGGTCAAAATTTATTAAATGAAAATCTCCAGAAGTTAAAAACATGGTGAGGATACCAGTAATTTTTCAAAATTCTCCTGGCAATTTGACTAAACAATCAAATTGAGCAACATTTTGAAATGAAAAATCATTTTATTAGGGGTTCGTACATCATTTTTCCAATACATAGATATACATACTGTGCCAACCACCTTTGCACACGTCCGCTGCCATTATCATTCTCCAAACATCCGCCTTTTCCAACCCCTCCCCTCTTCCCCTGTTCTTCCTCCCCCATTAACCCTCAATACTTTACAAATTATTATTGTTCTGCCGTATCTTACACTGCCCGACACCTCCCTCAGCCCACTCCCTGATGCCCGTCCTCCAGACAGGAGGTCATATGTAGATCCTTGCACTTGGTTCTGTCTTTTATTTAGAAGAGTTTAGCAATTATTATTGTCTCTTGGCTATGGATTTATCCTTCAAGGTTTTTTTTTTTTAATTTTATTTATTTATCTTAAATCATTTTATTGAAAACAGCTAAGTTTCTAATTTAAAAACAACATTAAAATTTCTCCTTCATATGGTTTCTTCTTTTAGAAGTTTAGTGTCATGATTTCACTTGACGTCCCAGTGAACTAGCCTAATAGTATGTTCAGCACTTCTGTTCTACCTTCTAGTTCATTGAATACTGCCTGGCATCTTTTAAGCTTGCAGGATACAGCGATGGGTATCTCTTCCACTGAAGGAGGCAAGTCAGCAATTCAGAAACATGAGAAGGAAATGTGTGACTTTTAGTAATACTGGTCTCATGGAATGCTGGGAAGTATTCTCTCTCATTTCTGTAGGAGTTTCTATAAAATTGACTCTGTCCTGAAATGATCGATAGTGCTCACTCATAAAGTCGAGGGAACCTGCAATGCTCTGTGTGGACAGTCTGCTGAGTTTCCAAATCCTTAAATAGATGTTGTGCTATCTCATAGAGCTAATTCTTTTTTTAAGTCTTCAGTAGTTTGTGTATTTTGTAGAATTTTTCATTCGACTTAAGCCAAAATTCCCACTCACATCACTTACTGGCCTTTTTATTTTTTCTTCTCTTCTCTCTGTGCAAATCTGGCTAGACGTTTACTGACTTCATTGAACTTCTTAAAGAATCAGCTTTTTGTTTCATTGATTTTTTTTTCTGTCCCCCGTTTTCTAGCAATTGTGTGTCACTCTGTATAGCTTCCTTTTTTTGATTACCTTGGTTTAATTTGCACTCATTTTTCTAGTCACTAATTTAAGACCTTTCTTCTTTTCTAATATGGATATCTAGTGCTATAACATTCCCCCTAGCTACTGCTTTATCTGCATCTTACAAATGTTAATTTGCTGTATTTTCCTTCAGCTCATAACACTTAGTATTTCAATTTTCAATTGTTTTTTAGGAATAGGTTATTTAGAAATATATTGCTCTATAAATAGTTGACAATTTTCCAAACAGCCTTGTAATATTCACATCTAATTTATGTCCATTATAGTTAAAGTACATATTTCCTAAGAACTGAGTCCCTTTACATCCATGAGAGTTTTGAGGGTAAGCAAATTATTTTCTATCATAGTAAAGTTCCTTAAATAAAACCAAACTCCTGGCCATCAAGTCAATTCCAACTCCTGATGACCTTTCAGGAGACAGTAAGTAGATTGTCCCTGTGGGTCTGTTAGGCTGTACATATTAATGGGGTAGGAAGCTTCACCTTTCTCCCCTGGGGGTTTCAAACTGCTGACCTTGTGACCTTGTGGTTAGCCATCTAGCACATAATTCACAACAACACCAGGACTTCTTACACACTTTAAAGAAATGCATTATCTTGCTGTTTAATAGAATGTTCTCCAAATGTCATTTAGGTGAAATTAATAGAGGTTTTTCAAATATTTTGTGTTCCTACTGATTTTCTATTTCTTCTATCAATTAATGAGTAAGAAATTAAAATCGCTGATTATAAATATAGGTTTGCCCCATTGTTTTGCATTCTCCCTTCCTGTAGTGTGGCCTGGAGCCTCCTTCTTGGAAGTCAAGAGGGGTTCTTGTAGGGCTCACCTAGTTAGCTTTTCTTTTCTTAGGAATCTGTCTTTATGAACTAATATCCAATGTCACTTTTAAATATACATTTATCCATTTTTTTCAGGAAGGAAGACAATGTATTTTTTGTCCTGTATTTAGTCCCTGTTAGCCTTTCTTGGTATACCTTGAATTCTTGGTAGTCATTGCAGAACTCTTTATAATAGCAAAAAGGAAAATGCAAAGATGACTGGTTTATAGGCTTATCAAATAAGAATTGGCTACTTACACAGTGGAATACTACACAACATTGAAAATAAACTTGGCTTAATTATACTATTATGGATGAGCCCAAGAAACGTGATGTAGAACTGAAACAGATTATAAAAATCCATATACTGTGGTATCAAAATCTAGAAGTAAGCAGATTCTTTTATATGCTTGGGGACATCCATGTGTGAGTGAAACTTTGGTTTGAGTTTTTAACAAAGGGAACTTGAAATAGGACTTAAAGTGCAGAGAGTTAATTTGGTAGCTGATTCCAGGAAGCACTAGTAGAGTTGAGGGGAAGTAAGAGAAAAGGGAAGGAAGCCATTAAGAAAATCATTATTTCCTGGATCTTTGATCATCTTCACCCTTCTTTCCTCCAGGCAGGGCTAGCTTTTGTCATTCAGTGCATTAGAATGTGGTGTATTGCAGTTGTAGTTAAGTAAAACTTTAATACCTTATCATTTTATCTCCCTTTTGACCCATTTTTAATTTTTTCTAGTTTTCAATATGTTATGCTTTCTTTGTGATTGAAGTGTTTCTCCAATAATGTTGTTATTGTTCTTATTTTTCTATCCTTTTAAAATTTGTGTATGTTTTTTTGTATATGAAATCCAGGATAAGTAAATCTATAAAGAATGTTGATGGTCTGGCAAGGAAAATTGGGGGAAGTGGAGAACTAATAATAATTAGTACAAAAAAGAGGAAAATGTTCTAAAATTGTGATAATTATTGTACAGCTCTTCTTAATATGACTGGACTTGGAGATTTGGGATTTATTGAGATGATAGGTAGATTGTGTGCCGATGAAATGCTTTAAAGATAAAAATATGTATGAATTATTGAATGAAAAACTACTCTGCAATATTTCACCCCATTACAAAAAAAGTTTGTAAAAATGGGGGGCATTCTAAAACCAGCTAATATCACAGGTTACTATTGTATTATCACACAGATCCTGATGGACAATAGAAAGGAACACTGCAAAGTCTGCACCCTCTTCATGATGGTGAATCCATTGTTTCCTTGGTGAGTCCACAATGTCACTCTAGCTCACCGAAGGTAGAGAAAGGTAGAGAGAGCAGTGGCAAGGAGAGGATGGTGATGCCATTGGTGTGAGCTGTATTATATTTTAGATTTCTGAATGCCCTAAGAAATTATAAAGGAGAGGGAGTTCAGACTGGGGACCCAAAGCCCATCAATAAGTGAAGAGACATCCTCTTACAGAGAGAGGGGTTGTAGCAAGGGGTTGAGCCAGTCTAGGGGCAGTGTAGTAGCAATGAAATGTTCTCGAACGCTTCCTCCCACCGACTATCATTATCCCAATTCTGCCAAGCAGATTTGGCTAGACCAGGGGGTGCACATTGGAGTCAAAAACGTGGAAATTTAGGATAGCTAATCCCTAGAGACTAGTGTGGAGTGGTGACACTGGGAGGGTGGAGGGACGGTGGAGTAGAGGAACAAATTTCTTGGATCTACATGTGACCTCCTCTCTGGGGTGTGGACAACGGGGTGTGTGTGTGTGAGTGAAGTGACACATTATGTAGTGTGAGATATGAAGAGGGAATAACAATTTGTAACTTATTGGGAGTTCATGGGGGAGGGGAAGGGGAAGGGGAAATATGGGGAGTTGGAATTAAAGAACTAGAGGAAAGAGGGAAAGAGGAGCTTATACTGGAGGGGTTCAAGTAGATAATGTAGATGAATGTGGCAACATGTATACAAGTGTGCTTAATACGAACAATGTATTAAATGTTGTAAGAGCCCCCAATAAAATCTATATTAAAAAATTAAAAATAGCAAAAAAAATGCTTGTTAGATTTTAAAATAGGTCTTGAATGGTATTAAGTCTCCTTGTGCTTAGACATCAAAACTTTCCTAGCATATCCCACGAGGCACACTCAATTTGTAGTCCACCTACTTCTGGTCTCAGTCCAGTTCTCCATCTCCCCCCAGTTCCCAGTCTCAGCCCGTGCTGCCTTCCTCGTGTTCTCTGTACTAACTGCTAGGCTTCTTTCTGGACCCGAACATCCACCCGTCCTTTCCAGGCACAGGGCTTCATTGCATGCTGTTCCTTTGGCCAGAAATACTTTTCTTGCCCAATCTTTGTTCACTCAACCCTTATTTAAACTGCAGTTTAAAGTCTCAGATTGAAGAAACCATTCCTGAATCCAGCCTGAGCCTCTGGCAGTTCGCTGTGAATGCTCTGTTACAACCACTGTTGGATGATCTTTGGCAACTTTGCATCTGATTGTGAGATCAGTGATATTGTGCTATAATTTCAAAGTTGTTGGGTCACTTATCTTTGGAATGGATGCCAATGTGATTCTCTTCCTGTCAGTTGGCCAAGCAGCTATCTTCCAATGCTTAATCAGCTTTTTAAGGGTTCAAGGGGAAGGGGGGGAGGAAGGGTAATATAGGGAGCTGATAATGGGGGCCTGGAGGGAGGGAGAATGTTTTGAGAGTGATGATGGCAATGGGTGTGTAAAAGTGACCTGCATACAACTGATGTTGTTAGGGATTGTGATGGGAGTTGTATGGGCCCCCAATAAAATGATTCATTAAAAAAGGGGGTGGGGAGGGTAAAGGGGAGTTTTTTTTTGAAGAGGAGCTTGTACCAAGAGCTCAAGTGGAAAATGTTTGGAAATGTATGTGGCAACATGTGTGCAAATGTGCTTGATAGAAATGATGTACTCAATGTTGCAGTAGCTATAAGAGCCCCCAATAAAATTATTAAAAAATAAAAAAAATAAAAATAAAAACATTTCAATTGGTATTCCATCAATTCTGGTAGACTTGTTTTTAGTTAATGCATTGAGTGTGACTTGAACTTCTTCCTTCAGCATCATTGGTTCTTGCCCATATACTGCTTCCTGAAATGGTGGGATGTTGATTAGCTTTTTTGGTATCGTGATTATGTACATTCTTTCCATTTTTTAATGCTTCCTGCATCCTTCAATATTTTGCCCAGAGAGTTTGTATTTTTGAGGCTTGAGATTGTTCTTGAGTTCCTTCAGCTTAAGCATATTCTTCCCTTTTGGTTTTCTAACTCTAGGTCTTTGCAGATTTCATTACAAAATTTGCCTTGTCTTCTCAAGCTGCCCTTGGAAAATTTTAAATCAGATCTTTGTCTTCTTCCATTTGCTTTAGCTACTCTGTGATGAAGAGCAAGTTTTAGAATTTCTTCTGATATCAATTTGATCTTTTATTTCTTTACTGTCTTTTGAATGATCTTTCACGTTCTTTAAGAGTGACGGTCTTAATGCCTCCCACATCTCATCAGGTCATCTTTCAGTAGTGTTCCATGCAGCAAGTCTATTCCTGCAGTGTTCTCAAAAATCAGGAGGGATATACTGAAGGTCATAGTGTGGCCCTCATGAATTTGTTATAATTTTCTTCAGCTTTAACTTGAACTTACATGTGTTCTATTCCACAGTGACCCTCATTTAGGAAAGGCTCCATCTGATGTTTCTGCTGACAGGTGGCACCCAAGGACCAAGTGTCCTACTCTCCCCACAGAGTTACGTAGCCATCCTCCTAACCCCCCTGCAAGCATTGCATGGGGTGCGCTGCCAAGTACACAATGCTTTTCTTTTAAATTCATTCTCATATTTTATACAAATATTATGTACCTTATAGGTTTTTTTTTTTTTGTAAACTGTACAACCCTCACATGCTAGTTTCCTATGTGTGTTTTGCAGGCTATATAATGTGCAAGCACATTATATACCTGGGTGGGGTGCATCTGGCAAATGTGGGCTTATCCTCAACAATTCTGTGCGGCAGATACCGTTGTTCTAAAGCGGGGGCAATATGCCTATTTGTATGGGTCACTCTCTTATGGTAGACGACTGTCCAGGAGACTGAGGGCAGCTGGAAAACTGAGGTTTGGTCAGTTCATCTCATTGTCTCTAGTGCTGAAGGCAACAACAGTGCAGTGGCATGGCCACTAAAGGACAGAGTTGGCAGTTAACCTGGATGATCATCTGCCCAAACTCCTGCCCTCTCTGCTGTGCCAAGGCTACTCAGAGTGGGTAACACACCTCTCCACCTCCCCCTCACCCACCAGGAAGGAGTTCCTTCCACCACGGTCCAAGGCTCCCTGGAAACGCGTTTTCCCTCTGGAGAGCACGCTGGCCTCACCTTTCCAGGCATGGAGCAATTTCTCCCGGAGACAGGCAGAGAACATAATGAATGAACGAGACCTTAAGGAAAAACAGAGAGCAAGCCATATTTTTCTTTCTTTTGAAATAAAAATAATATGCCTGCATGTCAGAATCTCTTGTGACAGAGCTAATGTCCAGAAGCAAAATGAGAAGAAAGCAGCTCCCCCACCCCTCTCTCCCACTCCCTTGCTAATGCGAACACAGCAGCCCCTCCGACAGCCTATCACTGCAGAAACCCCTCTTACACGAATGTGCGTGACCCTACCTAGGAATGTTCTTCAGGAAATTCGTCCTTTTTGCTTCATTTTCCCCCTGTTCACTAAGTACAGCCGGAAAATATCTGTAAAAATTAACCTAAAGCTTAATGGCTTATATAAGAATGCCTTAATAAAAATATGTTGGCAGGGTTATTGAACTGTACGATTAAACCCCTCCCACTCAATACTTTTCAGTCTAATTTCTGTCTAAAGCTTATTCAGCAAACCAAAATGCCAAGGCTCTCCTTCAATTTCCACTTCTTTGAACCTGCTAATTTTCGAATGAGAAAGGATTTATTTGTGTTATTAGCTACATGTAACCTCTTGTTGAGGGGGAAGAGAAAAGTAGCCTTAAATACTGATATCCTGAGATGCCGCAAGATCCACCAATGTCTGAGGAATGACTTTGATTTTTTTCCCTTTCCTGCAAGCTGTGTTTGATTTACATCAATTAGGTCCTCCACATAAGGTATCATATAACAGGAAGGCTAATAACCCAGAAATAACCTCATTAAAAGAGACAGCATATCGGTCTAAACAGAATGAACTCTAAGCAGAAAAATTAGTGACCTGGAAAGCAGCAGGAAGAGGTAATGGCAGGACCAAGAAAAAATACATTCCTGTTAGCAAGTCAAAGGAGAAACCAGCAGCAGTAAAGTAAAAATACAATAGACACAGAAGCAGAACGCCTCCTCCCACCCCCGCCCCGGATGTTTTTTATTGGTCAAATCCTGTAACATACAATTTATTCAGCCGCAGCCAAATATAGTTTCTGAGATCACGCCTGGATTCCTGATAGAGGCCCCACCAGGGCCAGAGACTTCTGACACGGCCTATGCAGATGGCGAATGGATTTGTTGTTTTGTTTTTGTTTTTGATTTTTCCTGTGGTCAGCCAGCTTTCTGGTGCCCTGGATTGACTTGCCGATCTGCAAGGTTTCCTAGGTGACCTCGCCCCCGCCTTGAGGCTTACCCACAATCTCAGATCACAGAAGACATTTTTCCCCCGTGGTGCAGTGAGCTAAGCATCAGGCTGCTGAGCGAAAGGTCCACAGTTCAAACCCATCAGCTGTTGTGCGGAAGGGAAACAAAGTCTTCTGCCTCAGTGAAAACACACAGCTTTGGAAACCCCGTGGGGCAGGTCTATGTGTCATACGGGGCCGCCTCTGTAAGTCGGAATCGACTCAATAGCAATGGGTTTGGACTTTGAGGATATTCTTCACCCCATTTTGAACAAGATTCCTTTCTTTCCCAAAGACTCCCCGGAGGCACGCCTGTTCTTGTCTTCCATGCTCCCGTTTGTCCCACCATCTTGACTACGTGACTACACATTCCCATCACTTTGTAAACAGAGTGTTTGTTGAGAAAGGTAACAGCTCCCTTGAAGCCTCATCGACGTGATTTTGGGTTTAAAGACTCCAAACAAAACCAGAAAGTGGCTGGCTCATCATAGATCATATCTGCTTGCAAGAAGTTCAAATGAGGAGATATACAAGGAAGTCTTCAAAAAGTTCATGGAAACGTCCCATTATCTTTGGATTCCCCTTCCCCAGGAAAAAATTGAAGCCCCTAGTATGTGTTGTTCTCTGACTCTAGGGACTGGGGGGTCCCACCCAGCCACAGGCAAATAGTGCCTGGCACCCAAGCCATCTGAGGGGCAGTGGAAAGAGAAAGAATGGGAAAGCTTTCAGTGTATGTGAGTCTTCTTCAAAGTACACAATGGTACAAGGGTTGCACCTGAGTCAGTGGGAAAATCCTAATTAACAGTTAGATTTCACTGGCCGTTGCTGTGAAACTACCAGAGAGCAAGTTCCTCCTCTCCGCCCCCACCCCCACCCCGTGCTTTTGGGCAGCTCGCTGCGCAGAACAGAACACAAAAGCCAAAGGCCTTGCTCATCCCATGAACTCAGTCAGACAAGCCACCACTCAAGCAGGAGTAAGGGACCTGAGCATTTAGCCCACAATCACCCACACTCAGACCACCTCCAGGGTTACAGAGCCTCCCCTGCTCAGTCAGTTTGACCCAACCCTCTCCTAACTGAGCCCTAGTCTAGCCCCAGGCTCATCAAAGAAGCTCAGAAGTCTGAACTCCAAGTTAGAAGCCCTGACATTGGAATGGTGGATGACAAGACAAGAGTGGATGATCCCCCTTGAGTAAGACAGAGGAACGGATACTTCTCTCATCCAAACTGCCTGTCTTTCTCTGTCCATCCACCAGCCTTGCCCTTCCCCAAAAAAATGCATGTGCAAAAGGTTGAACATGCCACTGTAGAAAACACCTCTGGGCCACTGGGGCAGCCATCACTTCCTGTGTGGAGTCCCTACCCTCCTTTCTTTCCCAATGACTCCCCTGAGGAAGGTCTCTTCTCTTCCATGCAAACCAAGCCAGGTTCCTCTGCCAGTTTATCTTGGTCCTCTAGCCTTTTCCTAGCCTCATACCCCAACCCAGAAAGCCCTCCTTCCTCTGCCCTACCCTAGTTCCCATGATGCACAGTCCCACTCACTTTCTTGGGCCCAGACTCCTTGGATTCTTAGAGCTGCGGTGCTCTCACTCCCTCTCACTCTGGCAGTAAGAACTGCCCATCCTGACGCACACTTCCTCCCTCTGAGTTAGGCCCTGTTCTCAAATGGGGACTTCAGCAAAAGAGGGTTCTCTCATTTAAGACCCTATGTACCCTGGTTCTTTCTTGAGTCAAGCAGGTAGTTTAGTGAAGAAGAATGGGTGAAGACACTGATAAATGAGAGTCAAAAAAAAAAACAGTTGCTGTTGTGTGATTATGCCAAAGCTCTCTTACGGCCAGAGATCTGGGGTTTTGCAGGGTGCAGTCTCCTGAGGTTGATACTACTTCAAATGAATTTGCCACCACAGGTTGACTTGGTGGCCAACGGGAGACTGTTGGGACCCTGTAGACAGCACGTTGCCTCAGAGGTGAGAGTGTGGAAATCAGGCTACCCCCTTCGGATGTAGCCAAACCGCCTGCTGCTAAGACGAGGGCCTCGTCAGCCCTGCAGCAGAACCTAGAGGCCTGCTCTGCCTTCACTCCAGGGAGAAATGGCATCCTCACACTCCCTATGGCTGCCATGGGGGCCCTCTTGGTTTTTCCCATAGCGCCATTAGCGCCAGAGAAACAACCATAAAGTGTTTCCCTTTACTCTGTGAGGGTTGCCAGAGAAGCTAAGAGCATCTTAAGCAAATTCCTTACAAGCCGTTTGGGCCCCTTCTATAAATAAGGCCTTAGACAATTTTTGAAAAGCATATTTATTTACCTTATAGATCATAACAGCTCCTTCGGAGCCTTTTGCCCTGTTGTGTAATCTGCAAGCACTTAGCTCCCTTTCAACTAGTTAGGCTTCTTTCTGGGAGTGGAAAGTGAATGTAAGTCTTTGGACGAGCAGGCCCGGGATGCAGAACCACTCCTGATGGACACACTCCACCTCAGAGCCATTAGCTCCCCTCGGGTAGCAGGCGTCAGAAGGGAAATTATTGATGATGATGTGCCAACAAAAACATTTCTCAATTTGCTAACAGCCCTGGAAAAGGGCAAGAAGGAAGAAGGGCAGGAAAAAAATGAGGAGTTTTTTCCCCTCAAAAATAGTAGGATATAAGCAACAGCTAGCTGGGGGCAGGGGACATTCGAGGGACAAATTCTTGTTAGAACTAGTTCTCATTTGCTTTGAGTTTGGGTTTTGCTTTTCTGTGTTCAGAGGAGGGGCTCACCCAGATTGTCTCGTGCTCCTGGCATTTTAGGCTGTTGGGACACTGCTGGTATGTTGTAGCAGCCCTAGACTCTTTCCAGTCTGTGCCGGCAGCAGCCCCCCTCCTCCTGAATTGACAACCCCAGACATTGCCAACCATCCCTTTTGGCAGCAAAGTCCCCTCCTGTTAGGAGTCACTGGGTCGGCCATAGGAAGGGCCTTCAGGAACCAGAGAAGGGCAGGAACCAGAGAAGAACAAGGGCCTCAGAGACAGTGACCAACCTCTGATCCCACCTCCACCACTTCCAGGGTGAACTTGGATAAGTCTCTTCCCTTCTGGACCTCACGTTTCTCATCTGTAAAGAGGAATGGCATATGACATACTAACCACTGGTATTCCTGGTGTTGCCGGGTGCCCTGGTGTCAGTTCTGACCCTTTGTACAACAGGGTAAAATGCCACCCCATT
This sequence comes from Nesogale talazaci, assembly GCA_004026705.1. Lineage (NCBI taxonomy): Eukaryota > Metazoa > Chordata > Mammalia > Afrosoricida > Tenrecidae > Nesogale > Nesogale talazaci. Next base: position 51,972 of record PVJH01001110.1, read on the forward strand.
CTGCACTGCGCTGACAATTGTTAGGTTGGAGCCCCCTGTTGCTGCCACGATGTCAATACGCCTTGTTGAGGACCTCCCTCTTTTTTGTTGTCACTCAACTTTATCAAGCAAGATGTTCCTCTCCAGGGTCTGGTCTCTCCTGACAACACAAGTTTCTAGTGAGGCTTAAAAATATGATTCATGTAAAGTCCTTAGTATGAACTTGCCATGAAACAAAAACCAACGTAGTCTATTGTTGTTGTTGCAATTATTATTATTATTATTATTAATAAAAGTGGTCTCTAGCACAATCTAACAAAAAGGAAAGTTCCAGGTTTTCTAAACATCTCTCCTCAATTACAATAAATCTCTTCTCCGTGGAGATGTGTTAAGGTTGATCATATCGCCACCAAAGTTATCCACTTTGAAGGCCTGATACACAGCCTTAAAGTACTTGCATCGGTTATTGGGGCACATAGGTAACTAGAGTTAAAATTTAAACAGAAATGGCTGGGGGTATAGGAGGGGAGATTCAGATTCCAGAATCCAGTGGGAAGACTCTGGTACCAACCTTGGCAAAGAAAGAGTGAAAGCAACTTGGGGGTTCGGGAGCATGCAGCGGTCCAGCAGGCACAGCCTCTGGAAGGAAGTAGTGCCCATCACGGGTTGGTGGTTTGTCCTCAATCACTTGGATCAATGCTCAAAGTGCTAGGAGAGGATAGGGTAGGCTAGGTTGGGTCACATGCTCAGGCCTGGCCTGAATAGAGTGTCAGGACACTTTGATGAAGGCTTTACTCAAGAGGGGATGGGAAATCATTCTTTCCCCAAAGGGAAATGGTGCTATCCAAAGAGGAGGCACTGGGGACTGAGGGGGGGGGGTGTCTTCTGAATTCCAGATTGCAAAAGGAAATTTCAATTTCTAGAATGCAAAACAATTTCTGAATTCTAGAATACCAAAAATAACTTCTGAATTCTGAGATTCAAAATCCTAGAAGGTGAAACAACTTCTGAAGTCTGGAATTGGAAATAACTTCTGAATTCTAGGATGCAAAACAATCTGAACTCTGGAGTGCAAAACAATTTCTGAACTTTAGAATTCAAAAACAGGTTCTGAATTCTAGGATGCAGACTTCTATCCTTTGATTATATATGACTTCAGCACTCTGAATAAACATATGAACAAACAAACCAACAAACACAAACCTCATGGCCACCAAGTCTCTTCCAATTCACAGCAAGCCTGGAGAGCAAAGCAGAATGAGCAATATGAGTTTCTGAGACTGCAGCTCATCTAGATCTTTGTTTTCCTCCTGAGGACTCAGCACAGAAAGCAAGAATTCTCCCACTGAACTGACACCCTGGTAAATGAACAGGCCGTGCTTAATGAGCAGGCGCAGAAGGAAGGTCAGGAAGCCTGGGAGAGGTCGTGCTGACGGCCTTCCCACCCACCAGCAACTCTGAGGGCGAATGCTGGACCACCAGTTTCCATAGAGAACAGTAGCTTTATCAGGCCCCATGGTGGCTCGATGCGCTCCTTTCAGGTCGCAGTGAGTCAGAATCAGCTCCACTTGACGGCAATGGGGGAAGGAAAACCAGAAATTCATCAGCCTCACCATCTTTAGAGTCCTGGGCCCGGTTCCACTCTCTGGTTCACTCTACTCCTCCGTTGTCCACTTCGATCCAGAGGGACAGGACCTGGCCCTCTCCCACTGATGGTCCCCCACAGCACACACTGAGCTGTAGGAAGAAAGTTTCCAGAGCTAGTTATGAAACAAAGAGCAAGAACGAGACAGCCCTCCTCCATGTGGCTGAAGCTCCGTGCAGAGCCGAGTTGGAGGGAGAGTTGGCACATCAGAGCTACTGACTCGTCAATACGTGAAGCACAACCTGGGAGTTATCCTTTCTGCTGAGGTAGCCATTTATCCCGGAAGATGCTCTTGGCACCAGCGCCTGGTGTGAGAGCTTCCCTTAGACAAGAGGATAAGGGAAATGTGAGAGAGAGAGAGAGAGAGAGAGAGAGAGAGAGACTTGGCATTGGTGATTGATGAATATTTTAAGTGCGAAAGGCATACATTCCAGGGGCCCCCTCAGGGGGAAGAAACCTTGTAAATAAATGGGCCATGCTGTAAACCCAAACTTCAACTTTGTGTTGTGTTCCTTTCTTGGATAGCAAGGATGTGCCAATTATTCAGGTAGAAGTAGTACCTTCCTGATCAAATAACTCTGTGTTTGTGGGTCCCTTTCAGAATATCCTCGGGGTAAAAAACATAAGTCATAATTTTATTAATGACACACAGGTGACTGGATCGTGTTCTCCCGTGGACTCAGAATGTGGCAATGGGAAGATCAGACAGAAAGCGACAAAGCAAGAAGAACAAGTGAAGACAGGACACTGTTCTCCACAGAGGCTTTTCTAGGTACATGGATTTGAAAGAAAAATGAAAATAAAGTGGCAACGTAGTCGGAGGTCATTCTGTGAGCTGATTCTAAGATGCCCTATGATTTGCTCAAAGAATACATGTCCCTGCCAACATGGCTAACGCCCCTTTGTACTAACTGTGTTTGCCAAGTCAGGCGACAAGAAAAAGAAGTCATTTAAGGCTGCGGCTCCCAGGTCTGTGAGTTTTTTTATCTCTATCTCAAGTACAGAATTGAAGAAACCAAAATGAACAAAAGAAAAGAAATCCATTAAACCTTTCATCATTTGAGCCCAAAGGAGTGAAGCTTCCAGCTCAAAACCAGTCCACTCACAAACCAGGGAGTTTTGCCTTGTGCTCTCTGTCAGTTTGGTTTGAGGAAGTCTTTTTTCTTTATAAACCTGACCTTAGCAGTGGGCTTCTGATTCCTGTGGGCCATTGTAGAGGATCTGCTGCCACATTATCGGCCTTAAAGGAAGACAGTATAGTAATGGCAATGTTTCACAAGATATTTCAGGGGAAATTTGCATTTGATACCTACATGCTAGGTCTATAGATGTGCCTGTCGGTGTGTCTCTTCACCAGGGGCTCCCTTTAAGGACAGTCTGACTGTTGAGCAGCCCAGCCCCTAGGCCTCAGCTGTGAAGCCCTCCCCACTCTTGCTCCCGCTAGGTTTCTCCCTTATGAAGATGCCTTACTCCTGGGCATCTATTGATGTCTTCTCCATGATGGACTTTGGACAGGTGTCTGGTGCCCAACCACACTATGAACCTCTGTGCATGGAGCTATGGCTCCCCTCCTCCAGTGATTGTCACAGGAGTAGCCACATTCAAGAATGTGGTCAGGTGAATGAACTAAGCAGTCTTGGGGTAATCCACAGAGGGGGACAAAATCCAGGCAAGGGGGGAAAGGCATGAGAATGGCTACTAGTGGTGTCCAGGTGTGATCACAGGTGGAGACCAGTAGACTCCCACTCCTGTCTAGACAACCAGGAGGGGAGTCCACAGACAACTCTGGGCCATTTTGTGTGGCTCTCATGGTGAGCTTTGCCATGGATTCACACTTAACCAGAAGACCTAAAGCTCTCCGATGATTTCTTACCATCCACGCCAGAAGAACTCTCTCTGCTACAGCAAGGAATGTGGGTGGCATTCCTGTGGGGCAGGAGAAAGACAGAGCTCTCTGCTTCCAGAAAGAGTTACTCCCAGAAACCAAAGGGGGTAGTTCTACCTTATTCTATTCTGTTCTCCCTGCCCAATAGGGCCACTAAGGGTTAGAATCCACTCTATAGCAGTGGGCGGTTCCTCTCAGATTCTTCACTTCAAGATCAACAGGCACGCCGCTCCCCAGACTTCTCTCCCAAACACTTCCCTGTGCAGGGAACAGAGAAAGGAGCTCCGCTCTAAAATGGGCCCAGCAGCACAGCGGCTACCCACTGAGCTGTGATCCACAAGGCTGACAGCCCCGTAGGAGAAAGACAGGGCTTTCTATCCCCATGAACAGTCTCTGACGTTCATGGGACAAGTCTATCTGGTTCCACAGGAGCACTATGAGTTGACATTGACTCGATAGTAGTGGTTTTGTTTTTAGGTAAAATGGCAGCCAGTGAAAGCTTCATGGAGGAAGAGGCCAAGCTTGTGGACCCTGTGTCCCCACGGCATGTGGTGCCCAATCCAGTGACTATGACTCATGCTGTGTGTCCGTTCCCTAGCACAAACACAGCCCTTTTGTCTCCTGTGTCTGGTACTGAGCAGGTGCTCCACAGCCAGATGGTGGGAGTGGCGAACAGTGGTTTGAAAACCAAATTGGGCTTGATTTTGCAGTCTCTCTTCTGCGCCAGGATTTTACAAATTAGCGTTTATGCCTTTAACAGAGGCAGCCACTGTCAAGTTCTCCAGAGACCTTGCCACTCCCTCTAGTCTTCCTGGGGGACTATTTCTTTCCTTCTTTCCTTCCTTCCTTCCTTCCTTTCTTCCTTCCTTCCTTCCTTCATTGTATCTGAATAGCCCTGGGAGGCATTTGCAATTGGAATAAGTGGATGAAGCCCGGGTAAGGTCCTGATGGGAAGAAATGAATGTAGAAACAGCACATATGGACAAAAGCTGAGTCTAAGAGGATCAGTGTGGTGATGCACACTGGTGTGTTTGGGAGGGTGGGGACAGCCTGCTGTCACTGCTGTATGGGTGAGAATGGGCACGAGCCAATGAGAGTCAGACGATAAAGAGGGATGAGAGGGAAGCTGCTCGCAGGGGCCAGGACAGTGGAAACCTGCCCTTGACCTAATGTTTCACAAAACTCTCTTCTCCTTCCGTCTTGGCAACTTTTGCCATATCTGCATACCATCTGTTCTAAAATTTACTTTAAAAAATGCCTAACTTAAAAAATGTTGAACCTCATCCTAAGCAATGATAGCCATCAAATGCATAGCTAATGCAACAAAATCAAATTGGAAAAGATTTCAAAATAAAATTAGATGCTTACGTTCAGATATTAAATAACAAATTAAAGTTGACCACCACCCCCCACCTCCAATTTTGCTACTACCTGAAATGAATGATCCCATGAATCTCAGGGAGGGACTCCTTGGTCTTCTTTTGTCAAAGATTTTCTCTTGGAGGAATTTGGGACTGAAGCTGTTGTCTTTCAGTTCTTCAAGTTTGGGTCTTAGGGGTCCCCTTTGACTTTCATCTCCTTGTTGCAGTGAGCCCCCAATTGTGCTCATTCTTCTGATTCATTCTTCCTGCTCACCTCAATCGCTTCTTCCAACCTTTCTCTACTGGCCTTGACCTTTCAATTACTGACCTCATTCTATGAGTGGATGCTAAAGCCAGAGTGATGTGTTCAAAAGGAACCCCTTTCCTCCACCCACACCCGCATTCTGACCGGAAAGTTGCTTAGCTTTTCCATGCCTGTGTTAGACGAGGTTAATTACACTACCCACTCAATGGAGTGCTTGGGTGGAGTAAGCACAAAAGTACACACAACTCAACCTCTGCGACCTGTTTTTCCATTGTGACTTGCAATTGTTTGTTGTGATGGCTAGCTGCTGTTTCGCAGAGATAAATGCTGCCCAGTTCTGTGCCATCTCCATGGAGCTGATGGGCTCAGTCCAGTCAGATGAGGTTCTGCTGGGATCCAGACGGTTTTCAGCTAATTCACACATACAGAGTCAGACTGTTCTTTGCAACCTGGCAGACGCTGGGTGTCCACTGTTGGCCATGATACTGGTATTTGAAATGCCAAGGACCTAGCTTCCAAAGTCATCAAAATATCTACAACATCTTGAAAAGAGGGCAGTGAGTTTATTATTCTATGTAATCTGTACAACCACTCTTCCAAACACTTTATTCAAGGTTCTGAAGTTTAACGCCCATCCTCTTTCTCATGTTGTCCTGCTGTGCCGTCCCCTCGTAGAAAGAGGTCATCAAATCTGCCATTTCTTTCCCACACTGACTGCCACTCCTGAACTCACCTCACTTCATTCTCAGATGAGAACATTCATATCACTTAGATTTTATCCTCATTATTCCAGCTTGACCTCGGTCACCTTTTTGTGCTTCTATTCTGGACAACCCAGTGGTTTCCTCTGCCTTAGCCACTCAAGAGCAAATTATGTGACAGCTTCCCAAGCTCTGCCATGTTCAGCTTCCTTCCTGGTCCCACTCAGATACTACAATGAGGGTCAAACCCCGCCATTTGTGCTGCACCAAGTTGCGTGACATAGCTCTTTTATCCATCCATAGTCTTTGTAAGTCCGACCGAAGGACACTTTTCCTGATGGATCTGGGAAAGAAGAGGTAGAGAAAGATTCTGGAAAGATGACATTTGAAACACAAATAAATCTTACAATCTGTGTCCCACAATCCTGCCTTGATTAAATGTATACAGATTTTTGTACTTATTCATGTTTAACTCCTGGTAGTCATCGCCCCTATAGAGAATAGGATCATAGCACATGCCCTCTTTACTCCTTCCTCAGCAAGTCTTACCATCTTGTGAACCAAGTATATGCTTACTAGGTACATGGGTCTACAGAGCTTGTAAACAGGAAAATTCTAAATGATCTAGAAGTAGTCCATATAAGCACCAGTCACAAGTGTGCAAGAATTGAATCTCAGAAAATTATGGTTTTCCCAGTAAAGGTTGCTTAAAACAAGAGCCCATTTATCTGCCTGCAGAAGACATTTAATCAATTTACATGAGGGATTTCAAAATTAGTCAGACTGTAATGAACTATGAAATACTGATTAATGCATTTTTGCAATGTTTGATTAGAAAGTTAACATGTATACCAGCACATTTGTAACATTGCAGCATTTATATGTTAGTATTTTGCTTCTCACAATTACCAGAATAGATTCTCTGGATTACAGAACAAAGAAGTATTTGTGCTAAATAATATGTAAACTGTCTTCATACTGAGGAGTGTTTCTTGGTGCTAAAGAGATATTTTACTTTTAAGGGTTGTGAAATGCTTATGAGGTACATGCAATTGGAATTGAATGCTAGACGCTGAATCACTGAGAAATTCTCCAAAGAACACTAGGGAAAAGAAGGGGTCATTGCTCCCACACCAGTCCTCCCTGACAACCAGGAATCTACAGAAAGATGAAATCACTCCCTCGACTTTCCTCTACTGGACAGAGCTGGCTTCTCTGTGTCAAGCACATCAGACAAAATTGCTTACAAGATCTTCCCCAGGGCAAGGAATTTATCTCTTCAACTGAAAGCTCCCCAAGTCATCCTTTGGCCATATCCAGGCCTCAGTTTCCTTTTCTGAGACCCCTCTGATGAACTTCTGCATCCTTGTATTTTTTTTTAGTTTTGGTTTTTTTTTTTTTGGTGGGGGTGCATCACTGCCCTCTGGTGGTCATGGGAGCTACCCAGCCTTTCTGCTGCTGGATTTGAACTGCCAAGCCAGTGGGCTGCAGTGTAAAAGCACTCAACCACTATGCCACCGGGGCTCAGCCAGCATTCTTGTATTTTCTAGAGAAGGCAAATGAGTTTCTCTTATAACACAATGCCTTCTCCTTGCAAGCTCTAAGACGCAACCGAAACTCACTGCCATTGAGTCCATTCTGACTCATGTCAACCTTATAGGACAGAGTAGAACTGCCCATGGTGGTGTGGTAGCCCTGGTGGTATGGTGCTTCCCCATTGGACTGAGCTGTCCATGGGCTTTTGACTTCCATAAACTTTTACAGACTTGGCGATCCACAGAGGCGTCTCTCTGTGAGTTTGATTTGGGGGCTTTAGTTTAAGCTCTGTGGAAATAATCTCATTGATAACCATGCAGAAGATAGTGGAAGACATGGATTGATTAAAAACAGATCGTGTTCAGTATTAATCAACTACAGAATGGGAAGGTGAATTCCCATCATGGACAACTAAGAGCATACACGTGTCCTACATGGCCTAAGTCATGAGATCAAAAGACCAATGCTGGTTTTGAAAGGTGCTCTCATGGAAGTGCCATCACCACAGAGCACGCTGGCTCTCAAGGAAAATGCCATCATTGTTGGCCTGAGAGACGAAAAGGAGGACACGTGTGAAAAGCACACACGTGAGAGCAGGCAGTGAAAGAAACATGCTTCATGATTATCACAAGTGCAAGCAATTATCTTGTATTCAAGTTTTAAACCTCCCTTAGAAGGTTTTTTTAAAAAAAATCATTATTTTGCAGGATTGCCATAATTCTGATTCATTAGCAAAGCATACTTATTAGGATCTTAAAATAGCCAGGATGCTGGACATGTAAAAACATGTTTCTTGCTGTCATGACAACTAAATAACAACAATAATGCTCACATTCGAATGGCTGTGAGGAACAAAGTTATTGTGTCTGAATATAGATAAGTTAATTATGGAAACATCAAAAGAACAACAGCTCTGCCAATGTGAAGATGATTTGAAAATAATCGATAACGACAATCCTGTTTGGTAATTGGCTATTTATTTCCAATATGGGATGCACCTTTGGTCTGCATGGAAATGAAGCTAGCTCCTCAGCACAAACAGGGAAAAAAGAAAAGCAGAAAGGAAAATCTTGCAGTTTAGGGTAGGTGGTTGTCAGTAGCAACAAATAATGGAAAATTGCCATCTGGCTTCTTTTTTTTCTTTTAATGAGATTTGAATAATCAATTTAATAATGGATAGAGTACTTGCTTACAGAAATAATCCATTGTCATCACTGGGGGAAATGAAAAAAAAACAAAACGAAGAAAACAAACACAACAACGTTGGTGCAGAAGACAGTGCTCTGTAGTCTGACTTTAAGGGAATGCAAATATACATCTCTGCACAGGGCACAATTCTTTTTCACTGCTGACTTTACATAAACTAAAGGAGAGCTCTTCTTTCTATCTGCTTAGCTTTTCACATTCGGGGTTTAATAACCAGGACAGAATCTATGGAGCAGTGGCTTTCTACAGGCACTCCACTCTACTGATGGGTAGCAGGAAAGGAAGCACACACAAATGGTGGGACTTTCTTAACACGTTTTCTCCATCCTGGGAGAGGCCTGTGTGCCGCAGCACAGAGGACATCAGAATGTATTTGCCATTTCTGTGTAGATATGGGTGTCCTCACCACAGCTGCATCAAAGGGGATGACTGCTTAGAAAAGGGGAACATGCACTTAGGTGCAGGACCATTCATTCCCTTACACAATCAAAATGAAAATAGCAAGGGATGGACTCTTACTTAATGCAGAAGTAGGAAGGATGACACTAACATACCGACCTGGTGTCAGGTTGTTATTCACTCCTTTTATTAATGGCACATGCATGTACTCTATATTGTTGACCTCAAAAGCTTCTTGACTCTCACAAAAAGGAAAAAAAAACATGTGGCGTGATTGAGAGATAAAGGTTACATTCTTGGTTGTGACAATTTTTGGAAAGTGGCACCCAGGTTTCAAACAACAGTAGCTGGGGGCTGGGAGACTTTTGGATCCGAGGTAGGGGGGTTCTCTTGCTTTGGGACAAGAACATACTGAGTCCCTTTGGCTGCTCATTCCCTGGAACCCATGAGCCTCTTGCAGACAGTTCCTTTTTACCTTGCCCTTTGTTTGCTTCTTGAACTTTGTGGTTTGATAGTTCCACCTCTGCACCTCATTCCTGTTCACTTCAGCTCCACATGCAGACAGATTCCTTTCTAATTCCCTCCCTCTATTTCCAAAAACTCCTCCTATGCCTCTGTCGCACTCATTCACCACCTATCTTCATACAGGAGGAAGTAAAAGTAGTGGACCCTCATCCCTGTAGATTCCTTCTGTGACTCAACCATGTTCAAGGTCTCCTTGAGCTTTCTTAGTCCTGGGGTTTAATGGTAGACTCCAATTTTTCCACATCTTCTTCCTACAGCCATAGAGCATTCTTGAGAGTTGGATATCTGACCCAAGTCATCTCTGTATCTGTACTATCCAACTCCAAATGAACTCTACTTCCAACTGGGTTCAGTGCTTTCCTCAGAGCCCGATAGTGGCCACTGCATATTCTCCCTGTGCTTCCCCACCCTACTTCAAAGGCAGCAGCTTAAGTATCTGAACCATCACCTGTGGTCTATAATCTGACCTTTATCCAAAGGAAACGGCTATTTTATCACTTACCAAAGCTGAGATCTTATACCCAAATGCCTCTCTCACTCTTTCTTCACATCTCTAAATGTGCCCTCATTTCCCAAACGCTTCCCTCTATTTCTTCCCATAGGTTATGCATAATGAGAAACCAAGAGAGTTGCTGCCTTCCTTGGTCTCCAAGGGCCTGAAAACCCATAGTCCAAATAATTTGCACAAACTGAGGAGAAAAAAATAATAAGAAATATGTTGCTCAGGGGCCAGTGGCACCAGAGGAATAAAAAGGAGAGTTGCTATTGTTGTCATTGTTACATGTCATCGAGTATATTTGGAGCCATAGTGGCCCTATGCAAAAGAGAACAAAACACTGCCCAATCCTGGGCTATGCACACAATTATGCTTGAGCCCATTGCGGTAGCCATTGTACTGACCCGTCCTAATGAGGGGTCTCCCCTTTTCTGCTCTTCCTCATGCTCCATGTCCTTCTCCGGGGCTGCTCTCTCCTGACATGGCCAAAGTCTGTAAGACAAAGTATTATTATCCTTGTCTCCAAGAGGACTTTTGCCTATGTCTCCCAAAACAGGTTTGTTAGTCCTTTTGTCTGTCCATGGTACTTTCAATAGTCTTTGTCAGTACCACAATTAAAATACCTGGACTGTTTTTCAGTCTTTCTTATTCCATTTTCAATTTTCACATGCATATTGAATATTCAATTGAAAATACCATGGCTCAAATCAGACACACCTTAGTCCTTAAAGTGAACATGCTTGCTTTTCAATACTCTAAAGATTTACCTAGTGCAACACTATATTTTGATCTCTCAATTGATGGCTCCATGAGTATTGATTGTGGATCCAAACAAGATGGAATTCTTGACTACATCAGTCTTTTTTGCATTTATCATGATGTTAAGTTTATTGGCCGAATTGTGAGGATTTGGGTTTTCTTTACATTGAATGGTAATCTAGACTGAAGGCTTAAATCCCGTGTCTTCATCAGCAAGAGCTTCAAATCCTCCTCACTTTCAGCGGGCAAGTTTGTGTCATCTGCACATCACAGGTTGTTGATAAGATGTCCTTCAATCCTGATGTCATATTCTTCATATAATACAGCTTCTATGATTTATTTTGCTTAGTATACAGATTAAATAAGTATGGTGAGAGGATGCTACCCTAATCCACATCATTTTCTTATTCCACCTCTTGATTCATATAAAAGTTGCACATGAGCACAATGAAGTGTTCTGGCATTCCCATTCTTCTCAAGAACATCCACAGTTTGTACTGACTTACACGTAGACAAATGCCTTCACATCGTCAATCAAACTAAGGAAACATCTTTCTGGTACGAGTTTCTCTAAGGCATGATCCGTCTGACACCAGCAACGATATTCCTCATTCCACATCCTCTTCTGCATCTATTGTAGGATGGGCTTCAGCAAAATTTTCCTCAAATGTGAGATCAGTGATATCATTTTATTAATTCGAGCATTTACCTTTTTTTTGGAATAAGTACAAAAATAGATGTACTCCTGTAAATTGACCATATACTGTCTTTCAAATTTCATGGCATAGATGAGCAAGTGTTTCCAGTGTTTCATCAGCCTGTTGAAATATTTCAAATATTTCAAGTCCATCAATTCCCAGAGCCTTGTTATTCACTACTGTTTTTAAGCTGGACAACTCCTTTCAGCACCATTAGTTCTTGCTCCTATACTATGTCCTTAAAGGGTGGGTGTCTGCTAGTTTATTGTGATATAGTCACTCTATGTGTTTTTCCATCTTCTTTTGATACGTCCTGCAGCATTCAATATTTTGCCCATAGAATCTTGCAATATTGTAACAAGAGGTTTGAATATTTTTCTTGAGCTTTTTCAGCTTAAGATATGCTGAGTGTGTTCTTTCTTTATGGTGTTCTAACTCTATGTCTTTGCATGTTTCCTTAAAATATTTGACCTTGTCTTCTAGAACTACCCTTTGATATTTTCTCTTCATCTCTTTGACTTCTTCATGTTTTTCATTTGTTGTAGCTACTCTATGTGGACTCGTGCTAATTTTTTTCAGCTTCAACTTGAATTTACTTCAGTAATTGATGGTCTGTTCCATGGTTAGTCCCTGCCCTAATTTTAACTGCTGATATTGTGCTTTCCCATCATCTCTCCCACAGATGCAGTCGATTTTATTTTGGTGGGTATCATCTGGAGAAGTCCATGTGTTTAGTTTTTGTTTATGTTGTTGAAAAACTGTTTGCCAAGAATAAGTCTTCGGTTTTACAAACTTCTATCATGTAATCTTTAGCTTTATTCCTATCTTCAAGGTGAGTTTTTTATTGTTTTTTCAGGACATAACCTAGAAATCCTACAACTCAAAAACAGTCATATCAAGAAGTATTATAATTGCTATCACAATCAGTTTTAGAATGTTTTTGTCTTTCTTGTACTCCTTGGTATTATTAGCTTTTCATTTCCCCTAACCTTCCTTCCTGTACCTCCCAAGAATCCTTAATCTAGTTATTTTCTCTATAGATTCACCCATCCTGAGTTCCATATACTAAAAAACATAGAAAAATGCATAACATAGAATCAGAGATTACCAACAATGACAAAATATAACAGAGATAAATCCACATCTGAACGAAAACAGAAAATATTAAAAATAAGAGAAAACTCAAAATATGTCAAAGGGACATCAAATGATGAGGTTTTAACCATTCAAATCAGATTTTTTTCATTTTACCCACTAAAACTGCCTCTTCAATACTCTCTCTGAGACCCAGGTTATTCCCATTCTTCGATGGTCACAGAGAAATCACTGGAGGTTTATTCTATGTATAGATTCTGAAAATGTATTGTGGGCTTCCACTGTCATCCTTAACCTTCTGCAAGCCAGGATTTAAGCTCTGATACCATTCCGTCCTTCAGATTTGAATTATATTATTTGCAATCCATGGATCAAGCAGGCTGGTGTGTTTCTTCCATGTGGGTTTACTTGATGTCTCATCTACATGGTTGCTTGTTTGAAAATAATCCTTCAAGGCACTGAGAAAGTGGTTTTAAATCTTCCTAATGCCGAGACCCTTTAATACAGTTCATGTTGTGGTGAACCCAACCATAAAATTATTTTTATTGCTACTTCATAACTGTGATTTTGCTACTGTTATGAATCAGGCAGCCTCTGGGAAAGGGCTGTTCAAGCCCCAAAAGGGTCACAACCCACAGGTTGAGAATCACCGCTCTAAGACCTTCTTCTTTCTAGTGGTCAGGTACCAATTAGTCTTTTCACCACACTTTGCAGAAACACCTATAGCTTCCATGTTTCCTTCCTGAGGACTCATTAAGATGATATTTTGAGACTTCAATGTTGTGAAGGTTGCTTTCCTCTGACGGTTTTGAAGGAGAATTGGTTGTCTGTTCCATGTCTCTCTCGTAGATACTGGTAGCTCTTGCAACACTCGTGTCCTTGATTTACCGCCACATGACTTCAAACCATCCTTCCATTGTGGCATATTCTCTTGTGGATTTCTATATCCCAAGTTTCTTTGTTTTATAAAAACACAAGTCTTTGGATTAGGTTTATCTTAAACCAGTGTAATCACATTTAAATCTTATTATATCTGCCATGATCCAATTTCAAATAAGATGGGATCTCTATGTACCAGGGACAAGAATGGACTAAGGAGAAGGATTTTAACAAATCTCTCAGTTTCTCACAATTCAACTCTTAAATGAAACCAGATTGAGAATATTAGTATTTGAGGAGATAAAGGAAATCATTGTAGATGAGAACAAAATAAAATTCAAGGTGACTATTATTCAGGAATTTGTATATAATATGGCTAAAATTCAAAAACATTAGTCTATTGAAAAACAATAGAGGTCCAAAGTCAAGTTTATTATCATTAATAGTATAAAAGTTATGATTATGTATTTGTTTATCAAAGGTCCTAGAAACATTTTAAGATGCCTTAGTCTCTGAGCCCCGGTGGCATAAGTGGTTGAGTGCAGGACTGCGGCCCACAGGCTTGGCGGTTCAAATCCAGCAACGGCTCTCCAGGAGCAAGGCTGAATAGCTCCCATGATCACCAGAGGGCAGTGATGCCAAAAAAAAAAAAAAGAAAGAAGCCTTAGTGGGGTCATGGATTAGATGTTGGACTTCTCCCCAGAAAGTCAGCAGTTCAAATTCAACAACTATTCCTTGGGAGAAAGTTAAGACTGTTTTTGCATATATTTACAACCTTGAAAACACTATAGAATGTTGATGTGATGGAATCAAATCAGATTTTGTTGCTCTGTGTGTGTATGTGCACAAACATATCACAGTTTTCATTACACAAGGGTATTGTCTGTAGATTGCTGTTCAGTGTGGGAAATGGGAAATTTCCACATACAATTGATGTCCTCATGGAGAACTCATGGGTTCAGCCCAAAAAGAAACTCCTGCTTAACTAAAGCATTCACCAGGGAACTGAAAATACAAGCAGGTTCCTGAACTTTAAATGTGGCCATGATTCTCTCCAAATTCACACTGAGGATTTTCTGAACTCTCATCATAAAGAGTATGTGGTGCTCTTGTGTCATTTAAGATGACCAGACATCCTGCTTTTTAAAAATTTAACAATGTCCCGTGGTGTTTAAAATTAAAATAAATATATTACCATAGTACTTTTGCTTCCTATGAAAATTTTTGTTGCTCCATATAGACCAAATTTTTTTGTGGGTATCACTGCCCCCTGGTGGAGTAGGAGGCCCAGGCTTGCTCCTGGAGAGCTGCGCTGGATTTGAACCACCAACCCTGTGGGCTGCAGTCCCACACACAACCACTATGCCACCGGGGCTTGGCCCATTAGACCAAATTTTTAATCAAAAAACCCCTTCCCCCTGGTCAATGGTGTGCCACTTAAAATCTGGTCACTTTACGACTTGGCCCAAAAGGCCAAGTACTTCTGCTAGGCACATTTACATATGACTTTGAGATTGTAGCAAGTGAACTGGATTGCTAGGTGTCTGCATAGACAACGATTGCTAATAAAATATATAATTTCCCATGAGCATACAAGATTTAGCCCTTGCCTATAAGTACAATAACTTGCGCTCTGCTCACATCAGATAAGAAAGACCTTGAAATAAGGGGCTTTTATTCATATTACAAGTTCTTTCTAAACCATAAGACAAGAGGCTTCTTCACCATAGGGTCTTCAGTTTGTAGACACTGTGTACAATGGCATAAAGTACATAAAACTTTTCTGTGGATACAAGACTGAACATAGTTCTGATTTAGTGGTTCTACATGAAGGTGTTTGTTCCTTACAACTCAGAGTTGAAACCATCTCTTCAGAAAACAAGAAGAACATTCCTTAGAAATGGGGGAGATGAGCAACCCCAGTCTTCAAAAACACAATATGCAATACTGCGGGAGAAAGAAATCACCAGCATGCTGCAATTCGGCACGAAGAGGGTGATTGACCCAAGATGGGGTGATAAAGATCAATTGCCATGGCTTGGAGTTATGACACCAACAAAGTGACAATGACATTAGCACAAAGAGAGAGACACAAATCCATTACAAAGATACAATCAAATATTCAAAAAAGCCTGGCATGCTCATTACTTATTCATGCTAATACAAGTATATTAAGAAATCTAAACAGTGTTAGCGCTCAATCACTCACAAACCAAATGAGGTTTTGCATTTATCAGCCCCCAGTCATCAGGGCCCAGTATAGCTGTACAAAGGTGGTAATGTGACATAACTGGAGATATTTATATCAGCCTACATGGACTGAGAGATACGCTAGAATTTATTAAACTGAGTAATGCCATCACATTCAGCAAAGCAATAAAAGAAATAACTGTGCAGAAGTCATTTCCCCAGACAATAAGATTTACCTTTGCAATCTCTTAAAGACATTGTATCTGCTTTTAAAGGGTTACTGGCAGCATTTTCAACCTTAATAAACTATTTGCAGATTAATTTTTTTCAATGAAAGGCAGGGTACCCAAAAGTAAGCTCTCAGCCTCCAGGGAATGGGGGGGAGGGGCACGGGAGGAAGGGTTGCATTTCCCCCTGATGATTCTGAGCACAGCCAAACAGATTCTATTTTCCAGGATGCTGTTGGTTGTGTTTCTTAAATGACATGCCCTGAGTTTTCAATAAAGAGAAGCCCACTATACCTGAGGGCCCAGGATCTTGTTCTCAGGGGACACCAAGGTTAACTAGGAGAACCTACTCCACACAGACAATATATGATGTTCTACATTAGTGAGTAGTGTCTGGGGGATTAAAAGTTTATGAGTTGCATCTGAGGAGCAACTTTTGATGACTCCATGTCTGGAAGAGAGAAGAGTGAAGGAAACTAAAGACATATGGAAACAATTAGGTCAAGGACTATCAGACCACCAGGTAATCTGAAACAAGAAGAACTGTTGGATACCCAGTTATCAACACCAATGTTTTGGAAGACATCCTGAAAGAAGGTCTTGGAAAGAGTGAGAGAAACATGTGAAACAAAATTTAAAATCAGAAAATGACCAAGTTTACTGGTTAGATAGAAACTAGTAGAGCAGTCATGAATTATGACCCATAGTTATATCTCGGGCATAGAAATAAAGTTACACAATGGCCTAGTTTTCAGGCAAACAATAGTCTTGTGGGAAGCAACAACAATAGGGAGATACACACACCTTGGAATAATCAACCACTTAAGATTAAGGAAACCTCATTTATATGAGGACGATTTGCACAGGATTTAGGGAAGAAGGAGGAATTGAAACAGAAAACACAGGCGGGAGTGAGATAAATGACGTTACCTTGTGGAGATTTCAATCAATGACATACACAAAATGTTTGTGAATTGTTGAGTGGAAAACAGATTGACTCTGTAAGTTTTCACCCAATTTAGAATAAAATGTTAAAAAGGGAAAGAGAAGCCCTTCCAAGACACTGGGACACAACCTCGGGAGGCTCATCACACTGCTTTTGGGAAACCTGAGACCATTCGTCTATCAGTTTCTCCTTCTGTGGGAGCCTGTGTGTTCCAGTGATGCTACAAGTGATATCCTTAGTATTTGAAAGACTTGCAAGGTCACTCAAAGGGAACAAGGTTCAGCAGAGCTTCCACGTTCATAACAGGTAACGCAGAAGGATCAAATGCCCACTTTGGAGGAAGCCTTATGGTGAAAACTTATCTGGTGAAAACCTTATGCACTTCTTTGAAACACTGTCAGATCCTGAAAGCCTAAGAGATGGAAGCAAAATATTGCTGGAGACACTCGGAGAACAAGCCGCTCCGTTCCAAGGGCACTTGAAATGTGCCTGAGGAGGAGCTGCTCTCTCAGAGCGGAGTCAGCCCTGGTGACTTGAGTAAGCCAATGCCTCTAGGAGTGGAACCTTCAGGATCTTCACTTGTTAATGGGCCATAACTCCAGGTCAGAAATAGCTGCTGCAAAAAAAATCTACTAAGGATCAGAATTTGAAATGTGTGAAGAATGAATCTAAGAAAAGTGGAAGTCGACAAAAAGAAATGGAACGCATAAAGATTGAAATCCTGGATATTGGTGAGCTGCAATGGACTGGTAGTGGTCATTTTGAATAACAGAAATCATATGAGTTAGTATGCCAGGAATAAAACAACAAAAGGAATGGCATTGCACTCCTTGTCAAAAAGGACATTTCAAAATCAATCTTGAAGTACAATGCTGACTGTGATAGGAACCCTTCAAAGAAATCCAATCAATATAATTATAATTCAAATTTATGTACCAACCATAAAAGTTACTAATGTGAATTCTACTGAAGTCTTCAGTAAGAAATTGATAAAATATGCAATCAAGATTCAGTGATAATTATTAACTATTGGAATGCAAAACTTGAAAACAAAGCAGGAAGAGCAGTTGGAAAATTTGGTGTTAGTGATAACAATGAAGCTTCAGACCACATCATAGAATTTCGCAAAACCAATAACTTGTTCATGTGAATGCCTTTGACAATCCAACTAGTGACTGTGCACCAGGACCTCTTCAGAGGGAATACACAGAACTCAGATTGACTGCATCTGTGCAGAGATGCTGGAGAAGCTCAGTATCAGCAGCTAAAAGGAGGACAGGGGATGACTGTCGAATAGAACAGAAATCACTCATATGTAAGTTCAGGTTAAAGCTGAAGAAAATCAAAACAAGTCCATGGAAGCCAAAATATTATCTTGAATCTAGCCCAGATGAATTTCAAGAGCATCTCAAAAGCAAATTTGATGCATTGAACACTAATGGCAAAAAGACCTGCTGAGATATTAGAGGAAATCAAAAAGATTATGTATGAAGAAAGGAAACAGTTATTAAAAAGACAGGAAAGGAAGAAAAGATCAAAATGGATATCAGAAGAAACTCTGCAATGTGCTCTTAATTGTGGAGTAGCTAAAGCAAATGGGAGAAATGATAAAGTCAAGAAGCTGTATAGAAACTTTCATGAAAGTTTCTCAGAAGACATCAAATATTAAAATGAAATGGGCAAAGTTATAGAGTTAGAAAACCAAGAAGGAAGAATATGCTCAGTATTTCTTTAAAGAGGAAGAATTCAAGAAAAAATTCAATCCTCAAATTGAAATGATGAAAGATATTAGGAGAAAATATTGAATGAGGCAGGGAACATCAAAAGAAAATTGAAAGTTGCACAGTCACTGTGAAAAAAAAATGACTAGTAGACACTTCAACACTTCAGGAAGTAGCATAGGAGCAAGAATCAAAGCTGCTAAAGGAAAAAGTTCACATTTCACAGAAAAGAATAGCCCAAAACAAGGCACCAGGAATTGATGGAAACCAATTGGAATGTTTCAACAAGCTAATGAGACATTGTAAGCGATTACTCATCTATGGCAAGAAATTTAGAAGACAGGTCGTTAGCCAACTGACTGAAAGAGAGCAAATTTTTATCCATTCCAAAGAAAGGTGACTCAATAGAATGCTCAAATTATAGAACAGTATCATTAATATCACATGCAAGTAAAGATTTACTGAATATCCTCTAACGACCATTGCAGCAGTACATTGACAGAGGTCCAGGCCAGATTCAGAAGGTCATTGAACACAGGATATCAGTGCTGATGTCAGCTGGATCTTGGCTGAAAGTAAGAATCCCACAAAGATGTTTACTTGTGTTTTATTGACTATACCAAAGCATTCAACCGTGTGCATCATAACAAACTATGGAAAACCTTGAGAGGAATGAGAATTCCAGAACACTTCATTGTGCTCAAGTGGAACTTGTATGTGGATAAAAAGGCAATTGGGTAAATGGAACTAGGGTATGGTACATAGTGCAAATTCAGTAAAAGGTGTTTCAGGGTTGCTTCCTCATACCATACCTGCTCAATCTATATGTTGAGGAAATCATCAGAAAATCTGGATTTGATGAAGAAGAATGCAGCCTCAACCTGGGATATGCAGATGACCTACCCTTGCTTGTTCACGTGAGGAGCACTTGCTGATTAAGGTCCAGGGTTGCAGCTTTGAGTACAGTGTGGCAGCCATGTGTTTATGTTAATTTTATGATTGAAATGTAAGGGTGGAGTCTAGCCTGTTAATCTGGAGATAGCCATTGAATAGCCAATGAGACCTCTATGTGGGCATGGCTTTCTCCTGAGACTTCTGGGAAATCTCATGATATTTCCCTCATGAAGATGAGAAGCTATCTTCCCCAGTTGTTGGGAGTTAGTCTCAGAGACGATGAATCATGGACAACACAATATGGCAGAGTCCAAGAAGCTGAAGGAGCCAGCGGAGAGACCACACAGCTTTACCCTGATGGAGCCAAACCTCTGAAGCTGGGGCGGCCACATGGAGATCTCTGCCAGTGATGAGTTGCTTCTGCCACCACGGGATGCTGTTGATGGACCCTGAGCCTTGGAAGTGAGGAGCCATGTGGAGACCCCGGCCAGCAGCAGGACTTTGCACCCACTGACCTGTGACTGTGAGTCAGAAGGAGACTTTATAGACTGATTTCGGGCATATGAGTTAATATCGGACTTATGACTTTGAACTGGACTGGGCTGGAATGTTTTCTCAATGTCCTGTTCCTCTTGTATATAAACCTTTTCCTTATATCCATATGCATGTCTATGAAATTTGTTCCTCTAGTCTACCTGGACTGACACGTACAGATTACAACTCGTTGTAAATACCCAAATCCTCACAACTGGACCTATATGTAACATCATGATAAATGATGGATAAGAGTTTGACGTTGTCAAGGATTTCTCTTGTTTAGATAAACAATCAATGCTAATAAAAGCAGCAGTCAAGAAATCAAAAGATGCATTATATTGGATAAGTCTGTTGCACCAAGTCTCTTTAGAGTATTGAAAAGCAAGGATGTTACTTTGAGGTGTGTTTGACCCAGCCATGATGGTTTCAATTGTCTCATATACACATAGAAGTTGGACACTGAATAAGGAGGATTGAAGAATAAATGAGTTTGAATTATAGTGCTGAAGAAGACTATCCAAAGTACTAGGAACTGCCAAAAGAACAGACAAATCAGTCTTGAAAGAAGTAGTAAGCCAGAGTATTCCTTAGAGGCAAGAATAGAAAGATTTCCTTTTGCATGCTTTTGATATATTATCAGGAAAGTAAGTCCCTGGAGAAAGACATCCTCCTTGGTAAAGTTGAGAGGCAGAGGAAAAGAGGAAGGCCCTCAAGGAGATGTATTGACATCATGGCTGCAAAAAATGGGCTCAGGTATGGGAACAATGGTGAAAATGACAGTGTTTCTTTCTTCTATGCTTAGAATCATGATGGGTCATAATTGACTGGATGGCATCCAATGACAACAACAATAATGCCAATATTAGATGAAATATCTATGGTTTATAGTGAGGAGTTATTTGGGGGTTCTCCAGAAACAACTTGCCTGAATGAATACACTTTATCTTCCCAATGGCCAACCTACAGTTTTTCGATCTGCCAATCAGGTGAGCCAATTCCCTAAAATAAATAAATATCTATCTGAAAGATTTTGGTGGCTTAATTCTCAAGCGCACAATTTTCAGTTGCCCTTCCTGGTATTGCCCTAGTACAACTTCTCAACCTTGTTCTCATGCAAGGGCCCAGTTCTATTCATCCTGATTCCACAATGACCTTTCTGAAGCCTATCTGATTTTGTCATTATCCAACTTAAATGCTCAGAGCTCTGAACTGTCTATGTCATCAAGTTCTCAGTGTTGACATAGCTCTTCAAGCTTCCAGGCAGCATATATATTTTAGGCATTGACATCATCCTCACAAATGGACCATGTGTTGATATTTTTCGCTCTTTTTACATCCAGTAGCCAGACAGATTTTTTCCTTCTTCCTTCAGATGCCCTAAAATGTTTCCCTTGGGGAAGCAGTCTGACTCAGTCATCCTGGGAAGGCAGGTCCTCCTCTTAACGTTTCCCCTTGAGATGCCTAATTGTGTCTCCTTTGTAAGTTAGGCAATGAGAAGCAAAGACTTGGAAGACCTGGCCTAACTCTAAGTCAGATTAATCTTGACTCTATAATGTTTCCATCCCCAACCCCACTCTAGGCCATTTCCCTTTGGTGTGTAACAGGCAGAGTTAGGAGCTCAAGGTCAATTTGGGCCCTCTCAGACGGGATTCTGAGAGACCAGAAAGCCAATATGTACCAGTCATTTTCAGTTGAAGACAACTGCTGCATGGGGGCTCTGAGAGCTAAAATGCAGATTCCATCTCACCAAAAGTGAGTGTGTCCCTAACTAGGACAATCGCATAGATCCTATGTCTGGCACAAAGTATAAATTTAAGAAACGACTATGAATTAATGAAGGGAAGAACCAGTGAGTGAGAAAATTGAAAACACCATGGTATGAAAACAAAAAAGTTCTTAGGGAGCGATGCATGCTAAGGTAATTCTGCAAACATGCTCAGGATGCAAGAGGGAATCAGGCTGTTTGTGGGGACAAAGATTCATCAACTTTTCATTCCATTTTCCCAAATTTCTGCAATTCCCTCTCATGATGGTGGGCTGATGCTTTTGCTTCTGGGCTTCAGCTTGATTTCATAGGCTAATTATGCTCTACTGTAACTCAAGGTCCTTCCCTTGACGGGGGGCATCCTGATTCCATTTGGACCCCAAGGGGAAGATGTGGCACTTCTCTCTAAGGAAATTCAGAAGCCACATCCCTTTGCCCAGGAACTCACAAGCAACATCTACATAATACAACTTTCTGAAGGAGAGTGCCCCCTGGTCTGTTCCCCATGCTGGAGTCCAGGCTAATATTCAACAGCTCAGGCAAATGGAGGTGAATCGAGGAGCAGACAACAGATTATCATCATTTAGTATAGTCATCCACCAAGTATCAGTCAACAGGATCATCTCACTGAGATTTGGTTGGCCCTGTGATATTCAACAAACTCATCAAATAAACAATGGATGTCTTTTTGTTTGTTTGTTTGGGGGTGGCCACAACTGCCTCCTGGTGGTTGTGGGAGCTACCCAGCACTGCTCCTGAGAGCTGCCGCTGGATTTCAACCACCAAGCCCATGGTCCCACATTCAACCACTTACGCCACCGGGGCTCAGCCATAATGGATGTCAATGAGCAAAATAGAAGTTTCTTAGTTCAAGGAACTAGTAACATTCATAAGCAAACACTATTCAAATATTCTGCACTTTGCTGCTGATTCTACTATGTGTGAGAGTGCTAGGCATAGGAAGTATATCAGTGAAATAGAGAAATAAATTGCCTACCACGTGGGGTCATCTTCTAATATCTAAGGTGTTGATGTTTCTGTTCCTAGAGAGAATTTGGATCCAAATTGCACTTACTTAGAGAAGCTCATCCTCACAGTTGATGCTGAGGAAAACTGTAGGCCAGACCTACTCAGAATTGCTCAACATATGAATCAGTTTAAATAGGGGGGGGGGGATCTTAATGGTTTCTAATTATCTATCTTCTAAACCTCCATGATATATTCCCCAAACTGACTAGGGAGATTCCATAAGAAAAAATCCTCAATTTCTTCTTTGAAACCTTCCTCTGACCTTTGTAAAATTGAACGATGCTTTCTGGTACTTCTTCAGGTGCCTCCAAACTAATAGTTAGCTTGATTATCTCAAGTATGGAAGCCTGTAAGCAAAGGTGAAAAGTGCCTTTTGAGAGATACCTTTTTGTCCTGGCTCGTCTTTTCAAGGTTTTATATGAGGGCCCAAGAGTAAATCATCAGAGGAGTCCTGGTGGTTCAGAGGCTATGCATTGGGCTGCTAACCTCAAGATCGGTAGTTCTAAATCACACGGTGCTTCTCAGGGGAAAGAGGAGGCTTTCTAGTCCCATAAAGAGTTACAGTCCCCGATACCCTCCGCACAGTTCTATCTGTCCTAAGGGGTCTTTATGAGTCAGACTCCACTCAATGGCAGTGAGCTTGGTTTGCATTTTTTAGACTAAATCATGCGCCATTGCTGTGTTAGTCTGGCTAGACTCGCGACACAAATCCAGAGACACTCATATGTGTCTAAGAAAGAGTTTTATATTTAAAAGCAATTCAACATTGAGAATACATCCCATCCCAGTTCAGATCAAGTCCACGAGACTGATATTAGCCCATATATCTGATACCAACCTATAAAGTCCTCCTCGGGCTCGCAAAACACATGCAATGACGCCGAAAGCAAGAAGATGACAGGCCAGTGTGTGCAAAGTCTTGTGGATCCAGTGGTGGTAGAGGCAAGTCAGCACTGTGACTCCTCCACTTCCCAGGCCATGGGGTCTATCAGGGAAGTGCCATGTATCTCATTAGTAAAGTGCCTCTCAGGAAGTAAGCAGAGAGGAAGAGTCTCTCTCACATCCATGGAGCAAAAGCAGGATTTCCCAGAATTCTCAGGAGCAGGTCATGTCCGCATAGAGACCTCACTGGCTATGATCTGATTGACAGACTAGACTCCACCCCTTCACTCTTAATCCTCTCAAGTCTCAAATTGAGACTAGATTATATATATAATGACCATGGTTGCCAATATTTTTATCCTTTTCAACCTACAAACAATGGCAGTGCATATGTTTGGTAATTTGAAATGTAAAAGAGACACAGGTCTGTTACAGAAAGCAGCAATCCCTGCATACACACACACAAACACACCACACACACGGGGCAGGGTGGGGGTAAAGGGTAAGGGGTGGGAGAGAGAGAGGGAGAGACACCCTATTTTTCTCCAAAAAGAAATAACCATTTCTTTCCTACCACGTTTAACTGATTGTTTTGGCGTTTACCTCTCTGTCTCTAAATAACAGATTTGTATCTCTGCTTCTTGGATTTTTTATTTTCCAGTTAGGCATTATCTATCAACTTTTCACTTTGAGAGATGAGACTGGAGTTCATTTCTTTCTCCATTCGCACCCCACACACATACTCTTACTGCCTCGTGCCTTCCCAAGACATTGTACCATGAGGTCAAGTAGTTCAATGTTGGCTGCTGGGTTATTACAGCCGTTTAAATGCTCTTCACAGCAATGCAGGTAGCAAACCAAGGTTACATTTCCTTCCTCAAAAACAATTTTCCCCCTATTGGAATTGATCGTGTTCTTTTGGTGTATGCGTCTGTTTGCTTTCTTAGCTGTTCTAGCACTTTTGCTAATTGCACCCTCATGTTTCCTCTACTTTGTAAACTTCTTTTCAAGAAGTCCAAATGCTTAATAAATCCCATCTTTTCGTTTCCATTAATAAAAATCTCTCAGACTTTCTCATCTGCTTCAAACTCGATAGGCTGTTGGACATGTCTGACAGGCAGGTGTCATTATGGGATAGCCCTGGCCAAGTCACTTTGGATAATAGTTAGAGTAACTGGGCCTCTTTACTGGATCTTCTCCCTCCTGTGCCCACATGTGTCTCCTTCTGGCCTCACTCCTTCATCTAGTGAAACACACCTCCCTTCAGAGAAATAGAAGGAAAATCATTTGAAAAGTTTTGCCTGAGAATATTTTTTATTCCATCTTCATACTTGATTAGTAATAGAACTGGTTTGAGAATTCCAGGTGAACATGACTTTGTATGTGGCATGAAGCCTCACCATCCTGGCTTCAGAGTCCGGAAGGCATCTTCCCAGGGCCTTCCTTTTCTCCTATTAAGTAGAAAGCTGGAGACTCATGCCATTTCTCTCTTCCCTTCACTCTATACTTTTTTTTTCCTGTTCTAATTAATCATTAATTTCACAGGGATATACTTTAGTGTGGACCCATGTTCATTCCTGGAACTGTGCTTTCAATCTGGAAAACTCTTACACTACAGTCATGAGAAGTTTTCTTTTCTTTGTATTAGTCATTGTATTGGAAGCTCTCATAGTTCTTGTAACAATGCATACATCAATTGTATCAAACAAATTTATACATATGTTGCCATTATCATTTTCCAAAACATTTTCTTTCTAC
Organism: Nesogale talazaci; assembly: GCA_004026705.1. Classification (NCBI taxonomy): domain Eukaryota; kingdom Metazoa; phylum Chordata; class Mammalia; order Afrosoricida; family Tenrecidae; genus Nesogale; species Nesogale talazaci. The sequence continues at coordinate 77,350 of PVJH01001110.1, forward strand.
TTCAGCCCTTGGTATCAGCTCCTCTTCCCCACCCCACCCTGTGGATCCTTGATGTATTATAAATTATTATTGTTTTGATATCTTTCACCATCCACTGTCTTCCTTTACCCATGTTTCTGCTGTTCATCCTCCCTCATTTATCCTTATGATTGGTTTCCTTTTGCTCCCCCTTCACCCCCAGCTTCTCCCTATCCTCATGATATTACTGTTGCTGGATGTTTCATCTGTCCTATGGGTTGGTAAGATGAAATTTGGGTCATGATAGTAGGGGGGGCATCAAAGAACTAGAGGAATGTTGTGAGTTTTGCTAGTGTTATACTACACTGTGGCTGACACATACCCTCCCTTTTGACTTTTCTGTGAGGAGATGTCCAATGGCCTACAAATGGACTCATCAGTATGATTAGTTTGGGTCTTCTGATTTCTGATACCAGATCCTGTGGACACTTTGTGACCACACAAATTGATGTGCTTCTTCCACGTGAGCTTTGTTGCTTCCCTGCTAGATAGCCACTTGTTTAAGAGAAGTTTTCTTAAATTATTTTTTCAACGGCATCTTCCCTTCCATTCCCTTTCTCTTTATGTAACATCTATTGTTCAAATATTTGGTCTCCCAGAGAACTATTTTACGATCTGCATCCTTTATCTACTATCTTCCACTTAATTTTCTTAGTTTTTGATTAACATTCTGAGTGATTTCCTCAAGTATATTTCTGAGAATTTCTTTTGTTTTTATAATAATCCTTTTTGTTTAATATTTCTCTGCATGCACACACATAAAACAATCCATTGCAATTGAGTTAATTCCAACTCAGAATGACCTTATAAAACATAAAAGAGCTGCCCCCAAGGGTTTCCAATGTTGTAAATCTTTCATGAAGAAAACTTCCATATCTTTCCCCAGCACAACAGTGGACAAGTGCAAACCTCTTTTGATTAGCAGCCTAGCAATGACTATGTCTATATCACTATGTGTGTGTGTGTGTGTGTGTGTGTATAGCACTTCTGACCCATAGCAACGCTATGGGTCAGTGCCCAGTGCAACAACAATCTCAAAAGTGTTCTTATGCTTGCCTTCATTGATGTCACCACTGTATCAATCTATGTTGTTAAGAATCTTCCTCTATTTTACCTTCCCCACCACTTGATGGAGCACAATGTCCTTCAGAGACTGGTCTTTCCTGACAATATACCCATGACTTGATATGAAGCCCTGCCATCCTTGTCCCTAACTAGCATTCTGGCTGTACTTTTTCCAAGACAGATTTGTTTATTCTTTTGAAAATCTGCCTTTTAGAGCCCCTAATCTCAAAGCTGGGTGGCTATGCTCCTAAATGGTTTCAGTGGACATGGTCAAGGCCCAACAGGATGGCTGGACTTCCTTTGTGCGTCCTTTTGCTTTGCTGGCAATCCCTCCCTCAATACGGGCTCTCAAGTTGGCAGAAGGAACCAAGATGACAGAAGCAGTCAGAGCCATGAAGAGAAATAGCTGAACTTGGTAGTATTTCATTTAGTGAGTTTCTGTTTTAGTTAGATTTGTTTGTTTTCTTTAAGCTTTTTATCTCACTGAAATTTATTTTTTGCCTGTAGTCATTGACAATTTCAACCTTTTCTCTATTTATCACCATGGCAACTATGGGTCAGTTGTGAGGAGTTTGGTCTTCTTTACCTCCACACCACAGGCTGCAATCTTTGATCTTCATCTGCAGATGCTTCAAGCCTTTGTCATTTTCAGCAAGCAAGGTTGTGTCATCTGCTGATCACAGGTTGTTAATAAGCCTTCCTCCAATCCTGAGTTCTTCTTCATATAACCCAGTTTTTCTGATTTTTTGCTCAACATACAGATTGAAGAAGCGTGGAGAGAAGATGCAAACCTGATACACACCTTTCCTGATTTTAAACCATGCAGTATTCTTTTGTTCTGTTTCCCAACTGCCTCTTGTGTAAGGTTCTGCATGAACACAATGAAGTGTACTAGAATTCCTATTCTTCTCAAGGCTAATCATAATTTTTTTATGATCCACACAGTCAAATGCCTTTGCATAGTCAATAAAGCACAAGTAAATATTTTTCTGGTGTCCTATCCTTAGAGCCAAGATCCATCTGATGTCAGCAATTATATCCCTTGTTCCACTGCCTCTTCTGAATCTGACCTGAACCACTAGCAGCTCCCTGTCAATATATGGGATATTTGTGTGTGTATGTATATAGCTTATAGTTGTCACACTCAATTCATTTCAAATTCGTGCTCAAATACCAAAAAGTTCAAGAACGATGCATATTTTTCCCATAAGAAAAAATGGAAAACAAATAATTGGTTCTGAAGCCCCAAAAAGTACACTTAAGAATTCATTTTTCCAGAACTTTAACACAAAGTTAAAAGCTTTAGGTTGTGGAAATATTCCCTAAAACATAATAAATCTAGTACATTAAACACAAAAACACAATACAGTAAATAATTTTTATTTTTATTGTGTACAGGTACTTTACCTTGACTTGGAGGCTTCCTGGCACACTGGCAGTTGGAGAGAAACGGAAGGAGGAGGAGGAGAAATGTGACTTTGGGGAGAGGGAAATCTCTTTCCATAATGATTGTTGGAAGTACACTTCCTGGGGTCTTTTATCCTGACTTTTTTTCACCTTTCCTCACCTCTTCCTTGGTCTGGGTTCTTTGCTTGATAGTTAACAATTTCACACCTTTGGTACATTACCAGCTTTAATCACGTTTTTAAAATGATGGTAATATCGACATAACATGTTTTATTCAGCCACTAAATCAGACAAGCGGCGCCTGATTCAAATTTCACACTGATTTCTTTCTTTATCTCTATTGTGGCTCTCACTGCTTTCTTCTTAGTATTACTGCTGGATCATGAGCATGCTTTGGAATCATAGCTATATTTTGCACAAGCAAAGTGCAAAAAGAATAGCACAATGACGAATTCTTAACACAATGACACAAGCATTGTATGTTGTCTGAGCCACAGGGGCATATAAAGGAAAGCATCTCCATTCTGTGTTCGTGGGGAGATGAAACTCTAGATGAGACTCTTGACTTACTCTCAACCTGTACAGATTTTGCCAAGTCGTATTTTCTGTTCATCTATCAAGCAAAGTTATGAAAACCAAACAGATTTTTTTTTTGTATTTTTCTTCTCAAGTAGTGGAAAACTGAGTTTGGAGCTATTTGACGTTCAAGGCGCGTGTGTGTGAGTTAGACCAGAAAGTTCATATATTTTTTTTTTATAAATCCAAATTACTTGTAGTTATACAAATCACTCTGGCCATGCTATTGACACTTGGAGGCGACACTAATTCAACAAACCTGCATCTCTGATACTTTGAGGAGTAAGTAAGCCTGGACCAAGGCTTGGTAGTTTCAGTTGCCTTATATGCATGTGAAAGGAGGACCCTGAATGTGGAAGACCAAATCAATGCATTTGGATTACAGTGCTGATAAAGACTATTGAAAGTATCATGGATTTCCAACAGAACAAAGAGATCTATCTTAGAAGGAGTACAGCCAGCATGTTCCTTAGAAACAAAGATGGCATGACTTCAATTCAAGTACTTTGGACATGTTATCAGAAGAGACCAGTTTTTAGAAAAGGACACCATACTTGGCAAATAGCGGTGTAGCAAAAAAAGAAGAAAACTCTTGAGAAAACTCTTGAACTGACACCAATAGTCAAACATAACAGCAAGTATAAGTGTGACGTCAGACTGGGTGCTGTTTCTTTCTGCTGTACATGGGTTTGCTTTGAGTCAGAGATGGCTTGATGGTCCCTACCAACAACAACAGTTCCTCACATTAAGCATGGGGCTTCCAACCAAAGGTTGATGGTTCAAAGTCAGCACCCACTCTGTATGCGAAAGATAAGGCTGTCCCTATAAATATAGGCAACTTCAGAACCCCTGTGGAGCAGTCTAGTCTGTTCTATAGGGATCTTGTTATCTAGCATTTCACATCTATGACAATAAAATAAACATACACTATAAAACTGTCCCATAGATTTCCTATCTATGAAATCTGTTATAAATCATCTTAGTCTCATTGGGGTGGCTTCAAAAGAGGGATACTTTTGTGCCATAGAAAAAAGGTTATTTGGGAGTCAGAGCTAATATGAATTTTTTAACAAAATTCAAGTAGATATCACCACAATTCATTTAAGTTTTGCAACAAGTTTACAGGAATGCTACCCAAATAAATGTGAAATATTTTACATAGATCAGGAAAGCAACATAGATCAGATGTTGTAAGGAAGATTGGAGAGACCTGAAAGATGGGTCAAGAGAAGGAAGACCAGGAACCTGGACAAATGAAGACACTTTAACTAAAGTTCAGAAACTAGCAGAAGACCACAGAATCACCAATGATGTGTTCTAGCATTTTCAATCTTAAATGAACATTTTGACCGAAGAAGCTTTTGGTCCACTGGGTGCCAAAGCACTGCACAAAGATCACCTAGCTCAAGTAATTGATCTCTCTGCCTTTTAAGCAAGACCAAAACTATTAAAAAATGGTTTTAGAAAATGGACCATAACCAAACAGAGTCTCAAAATTTAACAATATAATTCAAAGAGCAAGATCCCACCAAAACAATGGTTTCTGAGGGGATCTGAGGGACTAGTTAAATCCAAGGCAGCCAGAAAAGTCAGTTTAGAAAGTTATGGTAACTGTTTTGAGGGGATGCCCAAAGGGTAATTGTGTAAGATCTTCTTAAAAGTCACAATTTGATCACAGGAACTTATGAGGAAATTTTAAGAATGTTGAAAACTGCATTGGTGAAAAAGGGGCCAGGAAAGCAGTGCCTAGGAATGTTTTTTTTTTCCCCCATCACAACAATGCCTTGCTTGTTTGTAGAAGACAATCAAAGCTGTAGCATGAAACGTTCCTTTGGAAACACTGCTCTTATTCATCCTATAGCTCTAATTTCCCCTTCACACTTTTATGGTTTTCACATCTCAGAAAATACATAAATAAAAGGAACACAATTGGAGCCACTGGAGAATGCCAAAACTGCTGATCCGATGTACTTTAAGTTGAAGGGCACAAAATTTTTCTGAGATGGTTCAACAAACAAGCAAATAAAGATGACAACAAAAATCCCTCACTGCCATTAAGTCAATTCTGACTCATAGAACTACCCCTATAGGCTTCTGTAAAAGCAGAACCTCGTTGTTCTCCCAAAGAGCAGCTGGTCATTTTAAACCGGTGACTTTGTGTTATGAGCCCAACTCAAGACCCTTCTGCTAAGAGCACTCCTTCTGGATGGACTAGAGAGATGGAGGAACTGTCTTCAGAAGTGTATGGACCTGTTTACAGCGTATCCTGAAAAACCATGTTTTCACCTTTTGATATTTTTGTCTAACAAAAGTTTCTCTAGTTTTGCAGCAATAATTTTCACATGCACACACATGTGCGTGCGCACATACACTACAAGTTGGAATCAACCCAGTGACACAAAACTATAAATAAGCTACATGTATGTGTGTATGTCTGTGTGTCTACATAAGGAGAAACAGAGAATATGAAGATACTTCCAAAAGTTCATGTAAAAATAGAGATAAGAAAGAAAGGAACTTCTCCATGAATTTTTTGACATCTATACACTGATTTTTAGCTTCCTCTCCTCTATAAACTGCTTCTTTGTTGCATATTCTGGCCTCTCACTTTAATATCAGAGTCTCGAATTCCTGAGCTACTGTTCAGAAGTCAGGGTTGAAGTTGCAGCTCGGTGGCAGCAGGTATAGCTATTTTGATGTGAGCTTCTTCCCCCCCCCCCCCAAAGGGAAAAGATCTGACCTGGTATTTTATAGGGAACGTCCCCTCATATATACATCTCATCTGAAATTTCCTTGTGAGATGGTCAGATTCCCAAGAGAGCACACACCCCAGCCTGCACCTGGAGGCTGTAGCCTGTATGTCAGGATTTGGGAGGCCTGTGGGACAAATCCTTGCCACATCAATCCACCATCGTTGCTGCTGTTGTTGATTGCGAACTAGCTGATTCCAACTCTTGGCAAAGCAGAACTATTCCATGGAGTTTCCAAGGATGTGATCTTAAACAAATGTCCTACTCAAATAAGGACTCAAATAAGGGTGGGGGTAGGAGGTTACCTAAAATGGACATTTGGAGAAGTCAATCTCAAGGTACTCTTGACTAGGTTTGAATCACTTGCTTTTTGACTAAGTTAAATACTCAGTTTTTTTTGCTGTTCAGGGATTTCAATTAGTCTCCTCAGGCCCTATTTATAGGACCAGCCATAAAAACTAACCCGCCATCAACTATGCTGACTATTTAGAGGCACAGCAGCCCTGCAGAGCAGAATGGAATTGCGCCTATGAGTTTGTGAGACTGTATGTCTCACGGGGGCAGAAGACCTCATCTTTCTTCTCAGGAGATGCCGGTGGTTTCAAACTACTGATCTGGAAGTGGGCAGCCCACATCATAAGCGACCATCATAGATCCTTATATATAGGACAGTTCCCTGAAGCTCAAACATGCTTGGAATCTCTCCGTGCAGATACCACTGTTCTGCTCCCCAAGGGAAATAAAACTCGAGGCTTTGGCCAGAAATTGAAAAGACAGGTGTTGCTCTGCACAGGAGTTCTGGTGGCGCAGTGATGGCTTGGTGGGCTGCTAATGGCAAGGTCAGCAATTGGAAACCACCCACTGCTTGCGGGGGGTGGGGGTGGGGTGGAAGGGAGAGAGAAAGACTGAACTTTCTACTCCCATAAAGAGGAATTGCAGTCTTGGAAAGGCACAGGAGTTCTACCCTGTCCTACAGCTTTGCTAGGAAGCAGCAGCTCGAGGGCAATGGGTTTGTTTGGAGGTGTTGGACAGGGTGAGGATGGAACAATCAATAGATGGGTTTTGAAGATGACTCACTTTCCACGGCCTTGGGACTGTTTGGCAGTGAAAAATGTGCACTCTGAGTCTCCCACTGCTGGTTTGAGATCGCTGTCCTCAACCCTGCCACTCAATTCCCTAATAGCCTACTTATTTCCCACCTGCCAAGATCCTGCTTTTACTATTTTAGTTCCTATTTTCCCTATTCTGAAAACTTTCAAAAATACTCTAATTCCTGTCTTGTCAGCAGGGTTTCCAGGAAGGTAAGCAGAACACCACGCTACATAGTATGTCAATGCTTGTCTGTAATGTAAACCCACTGCCGTCGGTTGAGTCGATCCCAACTCATTCCAATCCGGTGCAGGGCTTCGGAGACTGTGACTCTTTACAGGAGCTGACAGCCTAACTTTCTCCCACTGAGCAGCTGGTGAGTTTGAACTGACAACCTTGTAGTTTGCAGCGTAACTCACATCTAACAGCACCACTGAGGCGCTTGTCTATAATCCATTTGCTCCAAGTATTTTCTTCCAGTCTGAAACTTGCCTCTTGCCTCTGTTTATGGTTGTTGTGGGAGATGCTATTGGGCAATGACAACTCATGGGGAACCTCCGTGATAAAGTGGTGGGACAGCCTGTGGAGGTTTCTGGGAAGTCACCATGACAGAAGCAGACATCCAGGTCTTTCTCCCACACGCCCACAGAATGGTTTCCGAGCACCAAGCACCAGCCTTCTTTAGAACATCAGAATGCTGGCAGTAATCATTTGGGCCACCCGGACTGTCTGTGTAGTATCTCCTTAAATAAAGTTTTCTTTGGATTTTTTTTATATGGACAAATGAGTATCTTCATGTGAGCTGAGTTTGAAATTATGCGTGAGATGACTTCGGGGTCATACTTTCTAATCAGTGGTCTTTGAGGAATCTGAGGGAATTAGTTGTTCCGAATTGAAAAAGGCAGAACTCTCAGAGTCCACCTCCCCACCCCCTTTGCTTTGTTGTTGTTGTTTGTTTGTTTTTGCTAAAATCTTTGATTCCACCAGATGGCAAGCTTTTGGGTGACTCTGGGGACTTAGAGTTGGCCTGTGTGCACTCTCTCCCAAGTAGAAATCTTGTGGCAGGATGCTCAGTCAGTCTTTACAAGTAGAGCAAAGAAACAGAACCCAATTTTTGTCAGTTCTAACTCTTGACAACCTTCGCTGCGACCAAGTTGAACTGTGCTCCACACAGTATTCAACGGGAATAGATGACCAGCCCTTTCTTCTAATGAACGTCTGGCTGAATTTGAACTGCTAACTTTTCATGCTCGGCTACTAATCAATAATTGGTCTTGGGCTAAAGTCCATCCAGAGGTACGCTTGAAGAAAGGACTGAGATGCTACGAAGCATCATTCTACTCTGACATTCACCGGGCCTCCATGAGTTGGAAATGCCTCAGTGGCAATTGGTCTACATGAGGACACCCAGTCCTAAGTCATTCCACCTTCCTCCCTATTGGTGCAAAATCCCCAGTGGTGGCCCCCACCCAGACGTGCTTCCTTAGCTGCCTCAGTCAAGGCCATGTTCCCCCAGGGCACCGCTCAGCAGAGAAGCAAAACTAGCTCCAGGCGTGCTCAGACAGGATTCCGCAGGATGCCATTTGTAAGCAGTGACTGATAAATCCAAAGCTCCAGGAATCAGATAAAACTTTGATAAATGGCTTCTTCGTGCATTGGTAGCAATACCCACTCCTGTCCAGTCCGAGGCACCTGCTACAATCAGCTTCATTTTGTTTAATCAACAGCACAGGCAACATTGCTTAGAAACAGTCACGCTGGTGAGAGATGGTGGAGATAGCCCCTCCTGAAGGGGAGCATGAGACAGAAAAGTACAAAAACTCACTGCCTTGCTGAGAGACCCCAGTGCCCAGCGAGAGCATCTCTCTTTCCTCCTATTTAGGCTTTTGGAATAGGAACAAACTTGCCACGTCCCAGAGGCCTCTGGGTCAGTGGATTAAATCCCAGGGCTCCCCCAAAGTATCTTCTTAACTGGAAACACTTCAGCTGACTTTGGTCCAGCAGTGATCTAGAGAAGTTACTGCAAGAGATTCAAAAGGAAGAAAACCTGCCCCAAACTTCCCCTGCCCCAAGCACACCCTGTGTGGGCCAACTCTTTGCTCACGTGCTCCACCCACCCCCACCTCCATGGTCCAGAATCACAAAGAAAAAGATGTTCGATTGGCCTTGGCAAGCTGGACTCCTTCACCAGGAAAGAGCAGTTGGAAAGTTAGACATTCTCTAAGACGGAAGGTGCCTGGTTCAGTCCTTCTCAGGCGCCTACCACACTAGAGGTCCTTTCATATAGCCCCTTCCCACCCCATACACCAAGACGCTTGTCTCATCAGCCTTTGTCACTTTCCCTATGGAAAACAGGCCTGTTTGCCTAGGAGGCAGGGCCTCGTGCAGAGAGAGGAGCTGCACAGAGATGCTCAACTTTCCCTCCAGACCCCAAACCAGAATCAAACACCACAGTACAGAGCTAGGTGCCCACTTGTCCTACCATTCTGCTGCTTCCACCTGCAAAATGAGAAGATGGTGGCTCATGGGTGGGGGTCAGGGAAAGCTGGTTTCACAATCCAGGGCAACCCCTGACTTGCTGGGCAGGACTGCACAGGCTAACATGCTTCTCTGAGTGTGTGCCCTTAACTGTAAAATGGGGGACGATGGCATCTCAAGAGTATCCATTCACTGAGCCAATCAGGAAAGATAACATGTAACAGATTTAACATAGCATGTTTTCAGCACTACCCAGCAAGGAAAGGGGCTCAGTTGGGTGGGGGGGGGAGTAAAATATGTGCATTATTTGCCTAAAAACCCAGGCAATGACTCAAGTTTCATTGAGTTCCCTGCAGGGCAGCGTTTGGGTGGCTTACAGTGGTGAACAAATGTCTGAGCTACACAGGGCGCTGCAGAGCAGACCAGGGCGAGGTAAAGAATGGCTCTTATTACTCTTACCTTTGCTAATGAGTCTTGTCATAGGCGCATCTGAAATTAAAATATGTTAGAGCACTTTTTAAATATAAAATTCTTTACAGTCAGTAGCGATTATTGTTTCTCTGTGGGTCAAACACTCAGAGGGCCAACCGGCTACTCACATCCTTGTCCAGTGTAACTGCCACCAGTTCTTGCTCAGGGTCCGTCTGCTCCAATAGCCATCTTGGAATGCATGCCCGAGCAGGCAGTGGGGGAAATCAGTCATTCTTTCCTTCAAACCCCAAGGCCCCAAGGCGCCTCTTTTGCCTTGCACTGCTCTGTCCTTTGATTGAATCTTTAAGCCTAAATGCCGCGAAATAAAGCTGTGTGCATGTTGTGCTTACTTGGTGGCGCATATACTAAAGTTGTGTTCATGTGCCGTGTGTGTGTGTGTGTGTGTGTGTGTGTGTGTGTAGAAAGCCCAAGGGGGCTGGGTATTCTACAAAAATGTTGCATGTAAGAATGTGCCAACTATTCGATAAAAATCATTTCATTTCCTTCAAAAAAAAAAAAACACCAAAGCTAAGTCAAACCAGCTCAAGTCCTGAGGGAGGCCCTTGAGAAGAGGCAGGCAGGGCAATGTGAGGGTCAGTGGGAGTGGCTATGTTTTATCACAGCAGGTTCTCAAGCTACACTAACCAAACCCATGTGAGAAGAGCTACGGACGGCCAGAGGTTAAGTCAAGCTCAGGGACCAAACTGTGTAAATGGTTGGAGTCTGTCTTTGGAGAGAAGTGCCTGGCTTGGAAGCCTCGCAAGTCTGTTTATTCTGAATACCAGCAGAGAGTGCCAGCTTATGTTCTTCCAAGTCAGAAGTCCGGTCTACATTAGGTCCTGGGCGATGAAAACCCACTAGTACTATCGATTGCTGCCACGAACAGCCAAGCACAGCGCCATCCCCCAACCCCCTCCAAGGCAGCACTTGGCACACCATGAAGGAGCATCCATCCGCCCAGGAAGATGACAGAGGAAACTCAACCCTCACTCCAACCCCCAGTCACAAAGGTAAAAGTTGGTTGGAGACCAAGGACCCATTTTTGTTCTTGGTTTCCATTGATTAAAAATAAGTAAATGCAAAGAAGTTGTCGCAATTAAGCTGTTATGACGCATTGTGCGACTCTTCCTCTGCTAGTTCGTGACGGCTCGATTGGAGGCATAGCAGAGGAGTTCGCAAAGACATCTTCGCCGAGGCTTCGCTTGCTTTCCTCTCTTAACTTTCTTTCCTTCATCTTTCCTGCCTTAAAAAGAGAATTTTTCATTTGCAGATCATTGACTTTTTAATGTCAGATTATTTACTCAATAGTCAATAATGATGCCTTTAGATTCATTATGGGCTATCGTGTAAATAGCTAATTGCATTAATTACAGCCTTTTTACAAATGTTTAGTGTGCAGCTCATCACACCCATGGACTGTGTAATTGCCACTATTGGAGCTGATGGGCAGGCACGAGCCTAGGTTTCTGTTGAGTGACAGGTAGAGATGTCTGTTACTTTTCTTCTAACCTGACCAAGGTATGTGTGTGTTTGTGTGTGTATGTGTGTGTGTGTAGAGAGAGAGTAGGGCTATGGTGTATACATTTGTCAATTACCTCACTTCATATTTATAAATACAAGCACTGGTTATTCCTATGCAAATGAAATATGGCTTTGTTAAAAACACTTATTTATAAAAGAGGCAAGAGTCCATGAGTGACAAAGACCAACTCAGTAAGACATGCTGTGTTCTGTAAGACCCTTTCTTCCCAGACAAGTGTGCATACAGTATGAATTCCCCAAGAACAGGTTAACATGCTGACAGGAGTCACTGCCTCCTCTCTAGGGTTCATAGTGGTGGACTGAGTTTCATATGGACACAGAGTCTTTCTGGAAGCCATCTTAGCATAATTCTGTTGCCATTTTTGCTTATACACCTAAGGAACACTGAGGTATCAGATAGAAAAGGGCTTTCCTGAGTCAGCTGGGGTAGACTTAGATATAGTGGGTGGCTCCTTGGGCCAGTGGATACCTGTTTCTGTTATCTCTTCAGCTCTGAATTCTCATACTTGTCTGTTCTCTGAGCCCTAAATTCAGCCAAGGCCCTTCTTTTGTTGTCCCTTATAGTTCCCTTTTCCTGCATTTAAAATCTGTCCATTTTGAGTGTGAGATTTAAAGGTATCCATTATATTCTCATTGGGGTGCAGCCATCATCACCCCTCTCTATTCCCCAAATGTCTCCATCACCACAAGCAGAAACCCTGCCGTGAGCAATGGTTCACCCTTCTGCTCTATCACTCAGCCCCTGGTGCTGTTGTCAGGAACCAGTCAGTTACGACGCATAGCAGCTTTGTGTACAACAGGCCAAAACACTGCCCAGTCTTATGCCATTCTCACAAGTGTCCAATTGTCTGAAACAATTGTTGCAACCACTATGTGAATTAATATTTTTCCTTTATTAATTTGTCTATGAATTTCCACATTTCATATATGTGGAGTCATAAAATATGTTTCTTGACCTCTGGATAATTTTACTTAGCATGATATTTTCAAGATGTATCCATATTATAGTGCATACCAGTAATTTCCTTTTATTGATTAATGAGAAGGATTATATTGTATGAATCTGACATATTTTTATGTATCTGACATGTCTTTATGTATATGACTTATTTTTATGTATCTGACATGTTTGCTTCTTCAGGTATCTTTTGATTGATGCTTGGGTTTTCTTTCTTTTTTTCAGTTATTGTGAACAATACTGCAGTGAATATTAGTGTACATTTATCTGCTGGATTCTCTGATTTCAAGTATTTGGTTTAGAATTGGCTTATCATATGATAATTCTTTGTTTAACATTTTGCAGAACCACCAAACTGTTTCCATAGTAGCTACACTATTTTGCATTCCCACCAGCAGCACTCAAGGAGTCTAATTACTCCACATCTTCACCAACAATTGCTATTTTCTGGCAGGTTTTTTTCCCCAATTGCTTTTGTTTATTTAAAAAATAGCAGTCATCCTAGTTGTGATAGATAGGTTTTGTATCAACGTGGCTGGGCTAGGATTCTCAGTAGTTTGGCAGTTAATGTCTTCACTATGATTCGACATAATATAATATAGTCAACGTCATGATGGGACTGTCTCTAAGCAGCCACGCAGTTTCAAGATTAAGGTCAAGTGCAAATACCTTACTCACACCACGGTCATGATGAGGTTTTTTTTGCAGAGGGTGATATGTGATACTTCACATATCAGTAGACACCGAGGACAGCTTCTTTGCCTCTCATTGGTCTGTGTCCTGTAGCTGTCTCATCAGCTTCTGGTTCTTTGGATTTCAGTCATTGCCTGCCAACTTTGGGTACTATTGCATCCTGCCGACCTTGGATTCATCCACCCTTGTTTTCAGTCATGCTCATACTGCTTTGTATTTCTGGTTCCTAGTTCATCAGCTACAGAAGTCAAGAAAAGCTTCCAGCTACTCTAACTGGATTAGATTTATCCATTTCTATAACTACAACTTCTATAACTAGAATAAATATATATATACATATATACATGTTGATTTTGCTACTCTAGAGAACCCAGCCTAACACACAGTGGATATGTAGTGATATATTTCACTATGGTTTTGTTTCATATTTCCCTAACAGCTGATGGTAGCAATCACCTTTTCATGTACTTTCTGAACATTTTTGTAACTTCTTTGGAGAAATGTCTATTCAGGTAATTTGCCCAAGTTTTAATTGTAATATGTCTTTGTTTTGTTGACTGCAGCTATTCATCATATATTATAGAAATAAAATCTTTATCAGATACATAATTTTCGATTATTTTTTCACTCTGTAGGTTTGAGTGCTTTTGTGTGTATGTGTGTGTGTGTGCTTCTGGTATTTTTATTTGTTTTTCCCCGTATTTTCAGTAATGTCCTGTCATGCATAGAGTTTTTTGCATTCTTGTAAATTATTTTTCTCCTAGCTATACTCTTGGTGTCATATCTAGAAATCCATTGCTAATATAAGATAATGAAGCTATATCCCTTGTTTTGTTTAAGAGTTTATGCTTCTAGCTCTTATATTTAGTCATGGATACAATTTGAGTTAATCTGTATATGATGTGTGGTATAGGTCCAATGTAAATTTTTGCCTGTGGAAATTTATTTTCCTCAGCTCCATTTGTTGAAGAGATTATTCTTTTCTCATGAAATGAATTTGTTGCTCTTGATGAAAATCAACTGGTTGTAGATGTATGGATTTATTTCTGTGACCTTGATTCTACACCTTATGCCAATACAACACTATTCTGAGTACTGCAAATTTTATTAAGTTTTTTGCTTGTAACATATTAGTCCTCCAACTTTGTTGCCTTTCCATGATTGGTTAGCTATTCAGGGTCCTTTGCAACTCAGGATGCATGTGACTACCTACATTTTCAACATGGCAAGTTGTCTCTGGTGATTTTGATGGCAATTATACTGGACTGTTCTGGGTTCAGTATTCAGTATTCACTATTTCCCCTCTTCTGATAGACACTCAACACCCTTCATGGCCTGGATTTGACAACTGATGACTAAGTTGTCAGCCAAAAGTGATTGCTTTGCATTCCATAGGTCCAGCAACTCATTTAGAGTTGAAAAGATGAGTTTTGATCTGTTTCTAAAAATAATTCATGACATTCACAAGTGACCACTTTGACTTGGTATTTTGAATAAAGGGACATAGGATAAGTTTTCCCCAAAAGCCAAAATGAACCTCACTATACATCAAGACTTCTCTACAAATGAGTCCCTGAAAAACTGTCCATTAACTCACCACCTCTGTTCAGAATCTACAAATAACCATAACTCATCAACATGAGCTATTTAACCAAACAGAACAGACATCAATCAATAAAACACAACACTTCATACAAAATGAATGTATACTTCATGAAATCTCACTTCATTGGGACCTTACAAAAGAGAGTTCAAAGTGCCTTATTGAGTTCTGAACAAACCAAAGAAAAGTGATTATTCTCCTTGCATTCTAACAATTGTAAAATCTAAGATTGAGACTGTGTTAGTCAAGGTAGACTAGAGAAACAACTCTATAAAGACTCATGTGTGTAAGAGAGAACTTTATATCAAAGAGTAATTATATATTAGGAAAACATTCAGTTCAGTCCAGGTCACGTCCATAAGTCCAATATTAGCCCATCTGTCCAGTATTCATCCATAAATTCCTCTTTAGACTCAGGCAGCACATGCAATAATGTTGAATTCAGGCAGATCATGGACAGGCCAGAGAGCAGAAGGTCTTGTGGGTGCAGATAGTGGAAGCATCCCAGTTCTGGTGCAAGTCTCTACCTATCTTCTCCAGCTCCAGGGCTTTGGCTCCTTCAGCATAGCTCCATGTGGCTTGTCAACAGAAATGTCTCACAGCAAGAGAGAGTGTGTGTCCCACCTCCAGGGAAGAAGACAGAAGTTCCCAGAATCCTCTGGAGAAAGCCATGATTGGGTATTGTCAATCAGGATATGACCTGATTGACAGGCTAGACTCCATCCCTTTACTCAACTTGACAGGATACTATGTAACTGCCAAAGAGGCACTTACTTAAACTTATATGTCATCATTGACTTATGCCACAGACTTCCCCATTTAAAGCTCTTCTGTCTCCCACTGTGACAGCTATTAATATCTTCTACTTTGAGACATCAAGCTCCATGAGGGTGAAGGTGGGGTTTTCCTTCTATCTCTGATTGGCCCATGTTATAAGAATTTGGAAAACGCTATTGCACTTTCAAGTTTGGAGTTAGGAATTAAAATGTAAAAGTGATTTTTTTCTTCTTCCCTTTCCTTTTTATGTTTTCACCCATTTACAAAAGATAATAAGCTCTTCATCCACAGACACATGCCTCTTGCGAACTTTCCTGTGTGCACTGAAGCAGAAAAGATATATACAGATATTCATAAGCATTTTCCAAATTTAAAGTCAGAAATAAAAAGATTTGGGGCTTTCCCTTAGATATCAAAAAAAAATGTGGTCTCCCAGGTACCCTCGTCCTCAGCATTCTCAAAGAAAACCTGTTTCAGGGATGCAGGAAAAGTGTCTCCTGTGTTTCCAGAGGAAGGCATGTGAGCCCTGGGTGGCCACTACAAAAGTGATCCCTTCTCTTGGCGCAGTGGTGACAGAATTCTGTAGATCCTCAGGTCTTTGTAGTGTCAGCTTCTGCTGAAGCCTGGCATCTGGTGAAACAGCATATTAAATTCCACGTGCGTATTCTTCCATCTCCAGATATATACAATAATTTTTCAAGAGATATTTGCCAATAATAAATATGCCCTGCCTAGAAGGATGAGGAGAAAATATACAAGGGAGCAGTTTTGATGAGATTATGCTATTATGCAAGTAAAAAAAATCTAAAACTATAACATATTAAAGTGCACTACTAGTTATGTGAGTGTCTTTGTAATGTAAGGGATAACTGTCATGTCTCACAGGTGCTCAAATCTATTTCGATATTTTTACTAAAATCTGGAGATTTGAGGGAAAGTGAGGAGAAACCCCTGAACTAAATGCTAACTCTTATCTGCAAGTGTGAGAATCCAATGCTAAGTAAATGGGGAAAAGAAATGGCCAAGAGACTCCTCCCCGATTGGCTCATAGAATCAATTCAGAGACTGAGTCTTGGGAAACCCAGGAGGAAGAGTACCCAAAGCTTCACACACTCTCCACTGCGATGGGCCACCTGGCAGTGAAGCACCCAGCTCTTCTACTACTGCAGGAAAATAGACTCACCTCGCTGGACTCTGAGTTCACAAGATCTCAATTCTCAAGACCAACAGCAGCCGCCCAAGCCCACAAGAACATGATGAGGAGAGATGTGGAGTGGGCTCAAAATGAAGAGGGATACATCACTCTGGGAGGGGAAAATGGGAAAATCAGAGAAAAAATAGCTTTCTCTACACAGAGGCAGGACTTCTCAAGATAACAAACACGGCTATCTCTCTGGAGAAAATTATCATGACCATGACTATTTATGATTGTGATATAGAATAGAAATGAGCAGTCATAGAAATGACCCAAACAAGGGTTCCAGGCCATCAAACATTTACCAAGCTCTTGCATCAGGTGAAGCATGGCTCCTGGCTTCAGGACGTTTGGAGTCTCGGGGAATAGAGAAGTCACTCATACTTTAAAAGTTTGTTGTTGTTTTTTAAGTATAAGAAATGACAGTGCTAGAGCCGGAATGGATTTACTTGGCATATTTTGTAGTGTAGTATCCAAATAATTAGGCCAGCCTAGGAGAGTGCAGAGATGCTGTATGGTATAAAAAGATACAGAGAGCACCGAGTTTCTGATCATGGTGATGGTGGAGCAGTATGAACAAGGACAGTGATAACTGTGGTACAACGTACACGATAAGTACTACCCAAGTCCTTGAATGAAATTTTGATGCACTGTTTTCTCATGTACCTTTATAAATAAGGTCAAATCATCAAAAGCTCCCTACACTAAGTCCTTGGACGAGATATAGGACGTCATGTAATCTGGGTATTTAGAACCCTTGGAATATTATAGCTAGAAATGACCATCAGATTATTCAACAAAACTCTCTGCCATCAACTCATGTCAATCCTATAAGACAGGGTAGAACTGCCTCTGTGGGTTTTCCAAGATTGCAACTCTGTATGAGAACAGAAAGTCCCAGTCTTCTTCCACAGAGCAGCTGGTGGTTTCAAACTGCTGATCCTGTAGTTAGCCGCCCAACGCATAACCACTATGGCAACTCTGTAAGTGTGACAGACCATGACATTTCATAGAGTTTCCTGTGTACCTTTCTCAAAAATTCTCAGGTGGTAAACCAAGCATTACCCGTGAGTGCATGCTGGAGATCTGTGAATCAAGAAACTTTAGAAATGGACCCATTAAATGGTTTTGATATCTTGCTGACATCTCAGGGATGCTGGCAAAAACAGGAATGGAACTCAGGGCCCTGATTTCCAAAGTGGTGCCTCTAGCTCAGTGCGTCTGCACCTGTCCATGATGTCTCTATGATTAATGTCTTCAACAAGAATAATGTTCTACCCCTAATTCTGATAAGCAGCAACTCTTTCCCAGAGGGTGGGTCAAAGAGAATATAAGGCAGAAGACAGGGTTCTTCTATCTATTGGAAGAGAAGCCTGCCATCCTGTAGAAGTCTACATCCCTTTTCTTCAGCCTGAAGACGATGCCATTGATTTTAGAATTTACTGGGGCACAGTGAGGTCCCTGGTACATGCTGACACCATGGCCTGAGGGCAAATGATACCAAAGAAAATCACACAAGAGCCTGAGTCATGTCCTTCCAGAAAGAAACTTTTAATGCCGATGATCCTGGAACAACTTAACAGCTAAGTGATCCATTATTTTTCTTAACATATATCCTCATTAAAAATAAAGAGAAAAAAGAAAGAAGCTAAGAAATACCTTGGAAACCTGATGAAGTCCATGTCATTTCTTATACATTTTTTTTAAACTTAATTTTCCAGGTATCTCAGCATGATCTGAATAAATTATGCTGACAATACCATAATATAAATGATAAATCATCAACACAATTTTTGTGATCTATCGCATGAAATGTAAATAATAACCAGGACTGCTAATTGGCTCGCTTTGGAGGAACAAAGCTGGAGCAATGCGGCTCCGCCAGTCTGGACTCCATCATTATGCATTTCTGCTGGTAAGCTGTTTCTCGCCGGCTGGGGGAGGAGAGCTCAGTCTCCCAAGGAGCCTTTGTGTGGAACTTCTGGGGCCTGAGCGAGATCCTGGTGAGTCACAGACAACCACTGTCCCTATAGAGGACTTGCTGCCTGACACCCCACCTCCCCCCCCCCACCAAAGGGCAGCCGGGCTTAAACAAGGAAAGCCACAGCAAGTCAGGGAAGTTGCTGCCTCTTTCCCAAAACTCTTGTGACTCCTTCGGGTTTCATTTTCCTTTCTTATTTTTTTATTTTGATAAGGATTTGATGACAACTTCATCTGACCAGCAACATAAGCTCTTTCTACATGCTTCTTATTCAGAACTACCTTGTTAGCATCTATCATATGCTTGGGGAGCTTAAGAAATATATTTTGCCTCCTTTTCCCAAACAAATCCTTCTGTGTTCTGATGGGTTGAGTTTCTTATCTGCAGTGTTCTACTATGTCAAGCAATGTCTTTGGGAAAAATAACCTGTGTCCATTGGATGCACTCATTCATTCAATTGAGAATGCCGGACTTGGGGACCCTGAGGCTGAAGCCAAGGACCAGGTCCCCACCATCTGGGAAGAGGGGAAAACAATATCTAGCCCAGCAAGTTGATCTGCAGTGATGGTATGTGATGCTACATAGGACAAAGAGGGGGAGTGGAATGGCAGGGATGCTGGCTGGGGAGAGGAAGCTCCCCTGAAGAGGTGACATTTGAGCTTTCATGTCCTATCTCTTTTTAACCACTCATGCTCGAGACTGGGGTTTGCCCCTCCTCCAACACACCAGCCTCCGAAGAGTAGGACCATTCTTCTTGGAGGCTAGCCAACCCACCCCAGGAGGAGAGCGGATGACATGTGCCAGGATTGACCCTGAGGGCTGATGTCTGCACTCTTTCATTTTCGGGTGCAGGCAGCAAAAAAACGCAGGTGAGAGCTCCGTCGGTCCATCCTGCAGCCTCCCTTCTCTCACACAGACCCCTATTCTTCCTTAGGCCAATCCTGGTCAAGTCACCATCCTGGAGAGATGGAGAGTGTCCCCAGCCCACTTTTCTGTTGTTCATCCCCTTGGCATGAGGGCCATACATAGATCATTGTGATCAGTCTTCCCTTAGGATTCGCCCCCTTTTACCCTCCTAGTATCGCCCCCTTTTCCCTCGTGAATCAGTATCTCTGGTTCCTTCCAAGGGTTAACTTGGACACTGTGCCCTATGGAGCCAACCAGCAGCTGGATATGGACAGCTTTTACTGTCATGAATGATCAAGACAGGACCCTTGGGCAAGCAAAAGTGCTGCCGGGTTTCACAGCTTTCTTCTTGCTGCTGCCATTTCTAGCCCTGCCCACCACTATGAAACCATCCATTAGGCTCTCCGTCTGCATGGACCTTCAATTCTGGCCTGGGACAAAGTGAGTTAAGGAGAAAGGAGACCCCCATTGCAGAGGCTCCGCTCCATCAGGGACTGACAGGAATGAAGCAAATGCCATTGTTAAGGCAGGCAGTAAGCCAAAAGGCAAAGTTACAAAGTATTTACATTAAGTGCAGGCAAAAGGGTCAGAAGATTCAAGTGAGCACAAGAGATGAGAAAGAGAGTCTTGTGGAAGTAGAGAACAATTCTTCCTTGGGGATCGCAGACTCCTCTACAGGTGCCACGAGGGCACCCATCACCAAATGCGGAAGATGTAAGGCAGTGTCCCTTTCAGGAACAAGATCTCTGTCCCTCTCATCTACTAAGTACAAGCGTGAACTTAGAAGCATGTAATTGTACTTCTAACACCAGCAGATAATGATCGAAGATCATGAAAGCAGGAACGAAGTTTGCATTGGGTAGGAAGGAACCTGGGACTTTCAGAGGCAAAGTGGTGAGTTACCTAAATTTTATTTCCCACCAATAGTTTTGTTGGCATATGCTTCACATATCATATCAAGTTTTCTGTGTCATCTTACATTTATTCTGTAGGTTTCCAACAAAAACACATTATACACACAAAATCAAGTTTAGTCAAAGGATCAAGAAAGGGAAAGTCACAAAGACTGAGCGAGAAGTCTGATCCAACCAACATCTGGCCTCAGAGACAAATCTGATTATGTGAACAGTTATGGCAGCAATGAAACCCTAAGCCATTCCACTTCCTGCCTGGGCCCTAGTGCAGATAATGACAGCACAAAACAGCTGTCCAAATCCTTGCTTCATAGCAGTCGACCTGGAACACAATCTGATCTGCCCTGAGCTGTAGCAGCCAAGCTCTAGGATGACCTGGAACCCTCACTCCCCATCCAGGTGCTGGTGGATGATCTCTCCTGCCATGCAAAAAGGGCTGAGAGGGGCATATATGACCTCCCCTGGCTTCCCCAGAAGTCAGACCTGCCTCAACTCTCCATCCTTCTCTTACCCATTCTGATACCAATGCTTCCTCCCACAGCTCTCTACTTTTCTACTGGTTCAATAATCTGTTGCTATGCCCACACAGAACTCTCTGTGATGGAGGTTTATTAGGGAAGTTGGAGAGAGATGGGCATTCCTAAAGAATCATAGTCTCAAAAACTCACAGGGGCAGTTCTGCCCTGTCCTATAGGGCCACTGTAAGTTGGCATTGACTTGATGTAGTCGTTGATTGAATTAGGGAAGTTAACAGATCACTAAATAATAAGGATATCACCATGGATTCACAACAACTGTCCTCAGTCAGTAGCCAAATCTCTCTTCAGTCCTCAGCCTCTCAGCAGTATGATCGCTGGGCTTTGCCTCCATGGGCCAGGAACCAGTTCTGCTTCACAGTCTCATAGTCTTTGCATTGCTCCTCAGTTCTGGCTCCTGGTCTCCTCTCCTTGGCCCCTGATCTTGTTCTGGCTCCTTTGCTCTGTTTCATAATCTCCATGCTATAATCTCTCGTGTCTCTCATGCAGCGGGTCAGGTCTCTGCCAATTAAGACAGAGCTAGAAGCAATCCACTAGTGCCTCTTCTTCCGATGGTCTTGGTATTTCTCTCCTTGTTCCAGAGATAACAGGGAGGCAGGGCTTTTTGGTGTGGTTTTGTGTTTCAGCAGATTACATCCCCATGGAAATCCAGGGTGATGACCTGGTGCACACCTTCTAGTAAAGTAGAGCCTCAATACACCACACCTTAGTATTATAGCAGAGCACTTCCTCCAAAATGATATTTTAATCACAGACATAGAGGCTAGAAATACTATACATTACATAAGAGATTGTGGCTAACAAGGCCATATTAATTGATTATATCTCACTCTCTCTTCTTCATTTGGAGTGTGTTTGGGGAGGGGGCATATAAAAAGATCCAAAATAGACAATCACCAACTGCCAATAGATGATAACAGTGGAGAATGAACAGGAGTCAAGTAGCACCAGAAAAAATGAAACAGAGTAGTTTCATAGGGGCTCAGGAAAACAAACAATTTTTAGAATTTAAGCGCACCACAGACAAGAAATTAAGCACTACCCCTGAACAGAACATGTGCGTGCTAAATTGGAAGCCTTGAAAGAATCAAATGCCCCCTACCATTATAGTCAAAATGGACAAAATACAGGAGAAAAGCATTCATACCAGGAACTAGGAGAAGTAAATATGTGAATGAAAAAAAGACAATAAACTTGTGCCAGCATTGAGATGATAAGCGCAAAAATTACCTGACACCATTTTTAGAGAAATGACACACAAATACTTTAGCAATTAATTATAAAATCTTATGAACAAATGGAACAAGAAGGGGGGGGGGGAATCCAAAGCATAAGCAAAGAAGTGGAAGCTATAAAAGGGCCAAATGTGAATTGTAGATTTTAAAAATGCAATGACCCCAAAAATGTTTTGAATCCACTGATGGACTCAAGAGTAAGTGAAGATGATGGATGGTAGAAGTGGTGTGCTTGGAGCAGGCCAAAAGGAACACTCGCCTGAGCCACAGTGAGGGCATTTGTAGCCCAGTCATAGCAATCGGCGGCACAACTGGGAAAAAGAAAGGCCTAGCATTCCAGTCATCACAGTGACCGAAGAAGAAACAGTGAGTGGGGCTCAAAAGTAATCATGGCCATCATGACTGAAAACTTCTTAATTTGGTGACATAAATGAGCCTGAAGAGCAAACACCAACTAAGGGTAAACCCAACTACATCTCCATGGCACATCACCAGTAAAATCTTGAAAACTAAGTAACCCAGAAGTCATCTTCAAATATCCACAGTGAAACACATTATCTACAAAGAAATGTCCATTTGAATAACAGATGATGTTTCTTCTGAAACCATGGCAGTTGGAAAGAAGTGGTGTAATGTTGCCCACATTGTGAAAAAAAAGAACTGTCATCCTTGAATCCTATGTGTGCTGAGACTATCAAGAGTAAAATAAAGTCATTTTCAACAAAGGAAAGCACAGAGAATGTGTTACTAACATATCTACTCTGAGAATGGTTAAAGGTAGCTTTCTTAATAGAAACGGACTGGAATATTCTTCTCAGAAAAGAGTGAAACAAACAAATCATAGAATGGAGAAAAGGAGTAAAAATAAGATGTTATCAATCATTTCATGATTTTGTTTAGACTTGGGGAGGAAAATTATAACAGTAATTGATGAGGTATTCAATGCATAAATAGGAAAAACTATCATGTCCTAAATCTGGGGAGAGAAAAGATACTTAACGGAAGTAAGATTCCTATACTTGACTTCAAGTGGTAAAGCCATGGTGGTCCACAGGGGGAGAAGAGAAATCAAGGAGGGCTGGGTGGTGGGAGGACAAACGAGCATAGGGTTTGATTAGTAACTTAAATCAACGAATCCAAAGTTGACGATCCAACATGTGAAGTCCCACCTAATGTACAAAATTTTAAAATTGTTTCATAAACCATCTACATGTTTTAATATCTTGAGCATTAAAAAGAAAACACTATAAAATATTCAAAAACATTCTAGCTAAAGAAACCTGAGAAATGGAAATGTTAAGCACTCAACTGTTAAGCGTAAATCTGAAAACTTGAACCCCCCAGTGGCTCTGTGAGAGAAAGATCTGGCCTTCTGCAATGAGTCAGTGCTGCTCAGGTCTGCTCTGGTCCCTGTGACTCAGCCTCCACTCAACAGCATTCAACTACAACAACAGGGGCAAGAGGGGTAGAAGAGGGTTTTGAAAAATACCATAAATAACATCACAACAGATCTAGAATGTGTTCAATTAACTTACAGGAAAACAAGATAAAAGAAACAGTATTAAGAAACAGAGAGTTATTCCCATCAGAAACAAAAAGATAAAAGGGCAAACAGAAATCTAAACAAATCATCCACTGCTCTAAATGGAAATGCTCTGCATATAAGGGAGTTCCAAAAAGTTGATGAAAAAATGAAATTAAAAAATAAATAATAGCATTTCCCACAAACATTTTTAAGTCTTCTCTCCACCCACACCACCAATAAAACAATGAAAAGATGCAGGAAGGCAGAGTTAAAAAAAATTAAGGGCAAACATCACCCAATTACATACTGTTTACAAGAAGATGTCTTCCAATATAACATCATTGGGAGATTCAATAGAACAAGGTATGCCAGAGAAATATTAACTTTGCAAAACTTTAGTGGATGTACTAAAATAAAATAGAGTATAATACTTCAGAGCAAAGAAAACTATTCAGGATAAACAGAGAAATTTTATCACGATAAAATAATTAATCACATGAATATATAACAATCTCACTCTGTATGCACCAAACAGCAGAATGTCAAAGCATATGAAGCAAAAACAAATAGAGCTGAAAGGAGAAACAGACAAACACATAATTATAGTTGGGACTTCAACAACCCACTGTCAGCAACTGATAGAACTACTAGAGAAAAAAAATCTGTGAAGATACAGAAGAGATGAGCACCATCCACCATCAGGACATCAACAACAGAACACATGTTGTTTACAAGCACCAAATGAAAATTCACCAGGGTAGATGCTATCCGAGTGATAAAACAAACCTCAACAAGCTTAAAATAATGGAAGTCACACAAATATACATTCTAACTATAACAGAATAAAATGATAAATCAATAAAAGAAAGACAATAAGAAAATCTCAAAGCATTTGGAATATAAACCATACACATTTAAATAGCCAGGGAGAACCTTCTCCAAACTTGACCATATGTTATGCCACAAAGCAAGCCTCGATACATTTTAAAGCACTGAAATATTACAAAGCATCTTTTCAGATCACAGTGCTCTGAAACTAGAAACAAGCAAAAGGAAGACTAAGGCAGAGGGGAGGAGGGCAGCAAATTCTTGGATATTAAATAACAATCTGCTGTAAAGCTACTGGGTAGTAGAAGACATTTTTAAAATTATGTTTAAAAACTCCTTGAATCAAATAAGAATGAAAATGATACACCAAAATGCATAGGATAAAGTAGAAGCAATATTCAGAGAATAATTTATAGAAATAATTGCATACACCAAAAATAGAAGATAGGATCCAAAATAAATACCTTAACCCAATATCTTCACGATCTGCAAAATAAGCCCATGACCATGAGAAGAAAAGAAAATATGAAGATTAGAACAGGGAAAAATGAAATAGAAAAAAAAACAGAAAAAAAATCAACAAGACAAGATATTGATTCTTTGAAAGGATTAACAAAATTTTAAAAAATCACTGGTAAATTTAACATAGAAAATGATGGGAAGGCACAAAACCATGATTAAGAAATGAAATAGACTAGTAATCAGCAAATCTTTTGGATGGAAAAACCAATCCTGTCCCTCACAACTATTTAAAAATCATCTGAAACAAATGAAATCACAATTATGTGGATAATATTCTTTAAAGGGAGCTATGATAGTTTTATTTTCATGTTCAGTTTTACTTCAAAGCCACGTATACACACCAACAGAGTCACATATGGCTTGAGAACCATATTTTGCCAACCCCTGAAATAGACCATGTCAAAACAGAACCAACAGAAATCAAAAGGGTAATAAAAGGAAACGATGAAGAACTATACTCCCAACAATTTGACAAATGGACAAATTTCTATTTTTTAAAAAATTACCTAAGTTAACACCGACAGAAGTAGAAAACTATAACAGATGCATAACAAAAGAAAAAATTGATTTGTTCACTAAAAACTGCCAATAACAACAAAAAATCTGGACCCTGGTAGTTTCACATGGATTCTACTAAGATTCAGAGAAGAGTGGACACCACTCTACTCAAATGATATCAGAGGATCGACAGAGATTAAAAGCGCCTAAATTCATCTTATTAAGTGAGCATAACCCTGACATCAAAACCAGGTAGTGACCTCGCTAATTAACACAGATGCAAATATGTGTCTCAAAAAACACATAGAATCTGGCTGTATAAAAATGCATAAAATGATACCAACTAGGATTCATACCAGGAATGCAAAGAGAGTTAAGTATTAGTAAACTAATTATTGTAATACATTATATAAATCAAAGAAAATAAAAACATAACCATATCAATAGATGCAGAAAATATGTACTACCATATTCAATACCTATTCTCGACATACTCAACAAAATAGGAATAGAAGAAAAGATCCTCCATATAATAAATGGCACATATACAAAGCCAATAGTCAATATTACTTTCAAGAGAGAGAAACAGAAAGCATTCTTCTGCAGACAAGGATGCCCATTATCACCACTCCTACTCAACATTGTGCTGGAAGTCTTCATTAGAATGATAGGCAAGAAAGAGAGTGTAAGGATATTTAAATTGGAAAAGAAGAAGGAAAACGATCTCTATTTTCCAGGTGATATAATCATATTCATAGAAAATTCCAAAGACTCAACAAAAATGTTTTTGGAACTAATTAAAATGTTCAGGTGTCAGGGTATAAGATCAACACAAAAAATAAACTTGAATTCCTAAAGTAAGAAAGAGAACACTAAAAAGTCAGGATGCAATATCATTTAAAATAGTCACACAAAAAATGAAAAATAAGTATAACAAGAGACACAAATGACTTGGACCCCCAACTACAAAACGCTGCCCAAGAGAGCAAAATGGATCTACATTCAGGGAAGAATATACCAAGCTCCTGAATATGAAGATTTAATATGAAGAAAATGTCCAAACTGTCCAAAGCAATTTAGAGATGCAATGCAGTTCAAATATAGAACACCATTCTTTAAAGAGAAAAAACGAATTACCTAGTTTATATGGACCTGGAAGAGATCCCACTTAAGCACTACACTATTTAAAAAGGAGAACAAAATTGGAGGACTCGCACTTTCTAACCTGCAATCACTGTAATCAGGACTGGTGATCTGCTGAGTAAACCTTCAACTAATTCACAATAAAAAAATTAATCCACAACTCTAGAAGGCTATTGGGGAAATGATAAAATTCATAATTGGTTGAAGTAAACCAGAAACAGAATCAGGATTACAAAGACTGGAACAATCAGGAATCAACTCAGTTTGGGCTTAGGCTAAAGCATTATGTTCACATTCCAATTTTCTGCCAGATGATAGGCTAGCTTCTTTCCAGAAGAATATAATACCCCAAAGTTTCTAAAATTTTTCACAGTGTATTTAACGTTCATCTGAAAGAAAAAAAAATGACCAATCCCAGAAAAACAAGACCATGAGAGGAATGGAGGAAGCATTCAAGTAGCAATGTTTCCATATGTTTATGGTCATTAGAAGACGGCTTTTATAATTATAAGATTAACATATTCTGGAAAATAGATAACAAGATGAACATCCCAAAAGAACTGGATAAAGTGAAATAAAAACTCAATGAAAGTGTTGATTAAAAGATAAGAGAGAATAAATAAACTTGAAAAATGGTTCAGTGGACTGAATCATGGGAGAAAAATGAGTGAATAAGGTGAAGTGTGAGGGATATATGGGGTAGAGTGAAAAGGTTTAATATATATAAATATAATTGAAGGCAATAAAATGTAGAAGAGAAAAAACAGGGCACAATGAATATTTGAAGAGACAATGACCAAGAATAATCTGAGAAGATAATTTGCCACAATCATGGCCAAATGGCCAAACTGATTAAAGTGTATCAAAGCAAAATCCAAGAAAGTGCAAATTTTAAGCCTGATAGATAAATATTTCTTCAACAATACCATAGAATATCATAGTTCAACTGCTCATAACTAAGAACAATAAATCAATACAGCCAAGGGAAGAAAAAAAGCTATTACTTTAACAGGAGCATTAATAAAAAGGGACCAATAATAATAATAATGACAGGTGACATCTGTAGATAATTAATGGAAGTCAGTAAAAAAGGGAAAGCAATATTTAAATGCCATAAAGAAAATAACTATTGAGCTAGAATTATATAACAACTGAAAGTATATTTTAACACATAGAGAGCTTTAAACATTGAAAACTGGAAAAATGTATGGAACAACAGATTTCACCTATTGTTCAGCAGTTCATTAAGTACAATAATCTCCAAAAAAATAAATACAAATGAAGAAAGCCATAAAATATCTGGGGTTTCTAAGCCATAGTGCAAGGAAGAGAATCCAAAGAGAGCCCTGCTTCGAAGACACAAAAGGTGATATTAAGGCCAAAGCAGCCAGAATTCACATGGCATTCGAGAGGGAAATGCTGCACCAGAGGAGCTCCAGGCATCTGCAGAGAATTCACTTCAGTTCTTCAACTGTTGTGTTTATAGATTGGAGCATGTGAGTGAACAAAATTATACAAGGCCAAAGAAAAGACATATGAATGAAAATAATTTACACTAACAACAGTGAAAGAGGAAACTTCATAATAGACAGGATATTGGGTTAAATACACCAAAGGGCATTGTCTTAATAACAGGTCATATTAGCCACAGAACCACAAGTGCCTTTTCCCTGACAAATAAAGCTTAAAAGCAAGAGTATTAAGAGAGCTTAATTATAAATTTACTTTATATGCTTAGAAATCTAAGAAAATACATAGGTATGTTATGAGAAGACATGAAAGATAAATTTTAACTTAAATTTAACTTCTAGAACTTAAAAGCACAATCTAAGAGAAAAATACACACATTGTAGTTAGCAGCAGATTAAACTAGAGAAGAAATATGAATTCATACACCAAAATGAAACAGAAAAAGACTTTTAACAAATGAGCAACAGGTGTGCATGTATGTGGTAGTTGTTTTTTATTAGGTGCTTTTACATCAACCCCAACTTATGTAGAACAGGATGAAATGCTGCCCACTGTTGTACCATCTTCATGATTGTTGATATATTTGAGCCAATTATTGTAGCTATCTTGCCAATCCATCATCTCCCTACACTTGTAAGGATTTTTCTAGCTATTGGTCTTTCCTGGTGACTTTCCCAAAGGAAGCAAGTGTTTAAGTCATGTCAAAATTGCTTTTAAGGAACATTCTAGTTATATTTATTTTAAGGTGGTTTACTCCTACTTTTTAAAGTCCACAGTATATTCAATATTGTTTACCAATGCCACAGTTCAAATGCATCAGTTCTCCTTAGTTCTTCTTTCTTCCCTATCCAACATTCATATGTGAAGGGGACCATGGCTTAGATCAGGTATACCCTTAGTTGTCAAAATGTGTATCTTTATTTTTCAAAAAAAAAAAAAGCTAAAAATATCTTTTGCAGCAGATTTTTCAGGCAAGTATTTTTTTTAATTTCTGGACTATTGTAAAAGATAAAGGAGTCTCTCCTTAGAACAGTTCATCTTTCTGCTACCAAGCAAAAGATCCTTCTGGGTGGGTTTGAGCCATTACATTAGAATTCATAGATTTTCAGCTTGAATAAAAAAAGTCACAATAAGAAACTTATTCAATTTAAAAATTCATGTGAGTCAAAAATAAATAATAGTCTAGGAAAATCAAATGCATTGTATTGAAATCTGTATGAGTCAACTAAAATAATGTTTGGAGGAAAATTGAAAACATGAAATGTTTATATTCAGAAAGAAGAAATGTCTGAAATCTATAGCCTAAGATTCCACATTAAGAAATTAGAAAGAAAAAGGAAAGCAAATTAAACCCAAAGTAAAGAGATAATAGGAACAGAAATGAATTAAACTGAAGTAGGAAACTAACAGGGAAATTTAGTAGAACTGAAAGTTGATGCTGAAAAAAATATCAATAGAATTGATAGATCTCTAGCCAGACTTAAGAGAGAACGCATTACTGATATTGGAAATAAGAAGAGGCATCACTATAGACCCTGCAGTTACTTAGAAGATAATTAAGCTTAGTTTGAGGGTTACCTATGTTTAATGTACAGGTGGTATTTATATGAGGGGTATTTCCCCCTCCCCCCAATGGATTTTTTCAAAGCTATGTCTTTCAATTTTTTACAAAACAACCTTATCACCTTCAAAGTACTCTCTATTACAATCAATGCATTTGTCAAATACACAATTCCATTCTTGGAAACATTTTTCAAACTCATCTGTTTGGATGACTGACAGCACCTCACTCATTTTTTTCTTCTCCTCTTCTAAGTCTTCAAATCGCTGTCCTTTCATGTCTCTCTACATGGGCAGTCACGAACAGAAGTTGCACAGAGCAAGGTCAGGCGAGTAAGGGGCAAGGGCCAAAGAGGCTTTGTGCCCAAAGATGGTGCACTGAGATGGCTAGGTGAGCAGGAGCATGGCCGCGACAGCACAACTAGCCCTTCATCTGCCACAAACCAGGCTTTCGTTTTTGTCAAACACTGTTACACGATCTTTTCAGAACCTCTAAATAGAACGCTTGATTAACAGTCTGACCTAGTGGTGGAATAGACTCCATGTGTGATATAAGTTGACATTTTAGTACATTCATGAAATTGACAGATGTCCAGAACAAGGTTTGTCATCAATCAACATTTCACCTTTGTTGTTAGTTAGTTAGTTAGTTAGTTAGTTAGTTAGTCAGTTTTAATTTTTAAAACATTTTATTGGGGGGTCATACAACTCATCACAATCCATACATATATCCACTGTATGTCAAGCACATGTGTACGTTTGTTGCCCTCATCATTCTCAAAACATTTGCTTTCTACTTCAGCCCTTGATATTAGCTCCTCTTTCCCCCCTTCCCTTCCTGCTTCCCTCTCCCTATGTACCCTTCAGAATCTATAAATTATTATTTTGTCATGGCATTTGACCTTTTTTAAAAAGAGAAAACCACTCATACACTTGAGTTTTTCCCATAGCATTATCTTTGTAAGCTGTGTTCTATATCACACCAACTTCTGCAGAATTTTTCCCAAGGAGGAAACCAAAATTCAAAAAATGCAGTTCTTTTAAATCTTCCATCACAAAAAATTAGGTTTGAGCGAAACTACTTTTATGACAAAATTCACTGTGACTACAGGGAACCTTCCCAGGCAATGCCACCAGGTGTACTAACTCAGAGTGAGTTGCTCAATGCTCACCTAGCAGGAAAAATACATATTATGAAATCTCTTCTCTGCCCAGTATAATTCATTTTTTTGGAGGGGGGGTATCACACATATAATTAGATCCTTAGACCCCCACCCCAATCACAGTGAACAAATGTGATACCTGTGATCTGTATTTTTGTAAACACTTTAAATGAAACCCACAGGGCAGTGCTTGAGAGTAAGATTAGCTAGCCCACAACCTTTAGTCACCAAGCTATATATGGATAGAATGAAAACAGAGGGGATCAAAAATGTTGAAGGGTGTGCTATATAATTTTGAGGGAGGAATCTAGAATTGCGATCTCTGAATACAACCTCCCAGATACTTTGTAAAGGGACAGTTGGTGTGTTGTACAATATCACATCCACATGTTCCAGTTTCCCTCCAGTTCTCCATGTGGAAGGTATACTGAAGGCAAAGTCAGATAAAAAAAACATATTTTCATGTGCATACCTGTATTGCAGCTGAATTTCTGATAATTTATAAAATATTAAGACCAAAACATCAATAAACACCACAATGATATATTTCGTATTGTTCATAGGAACTTCCTTGTGCTCTGACTACCTCAAGAGTTCTCATTATAACACAAGAAACCTCTATATGGTTAAACATCATATGGTTAAAAATGAACCTACTAATCACAAAGTCATTGGTTCAAAACCAGTAACTACAACATGAGAGAAAGATGAAGCATTCTGTTCCTGTAAAGATTGACAGCCTGGCCTTTAGTGTTGCTTTCAGTCAAAATTGACTCTTTGACAGTGGTGCAATAACAACACTAGCCCCTTTGTTTACACCCAGAAAATGCTTGAAAATCATTATTTAGCATCTCTGTGTTAAATAAAAATATGATTACAGGATTCAGTATCCATCATTTACAAAAATACTGATTTGACACTTATTAGTAAGGAATGATTCTCAGAAGACAAGATACAATATCATGATGCCATTGTTATAAGCCCAAATCATCCATAGAGACTAGTCTTTCCATGTGCAAAGAAAGGTTTTCTAGCCACAGCAAATGCTTCAAACCCCAGGGCTTCCCACTGGTCCAGGCCAACCCAGTCTTTGCAGGATCCGGCCTATTACATACTGCTTAAATAAAGATTTGCAAGGAAAATAAATTCATGGCAACATTCATTATTGATCATCCTCAAAACTGTCTAGATAATTCCCCCAGAGGGCATAAGAAAGAAATTAAACATTGTTTTCCTGAGCTGTTTCCTGCTGTTCTTCCACTTCATTGGTTTTGCTCCCATAAATGTGTGTGTTCCTACAGCCACATACTGTTTGAATATGGCTGGATTATTTCCATACAACTTCTAGATCATATGTCAATAATTTGGGTGCAAATAATTCTAATAATAATGGTGATAATAATAATAAGTATTCCTCCTTACAGCTCTGATTTTTTACTTCTTATCTTCTTTTAATATGATCTAAACCTTTTCTCTAAAAATAGGCTTAATAACCAGACCCAAAATCCCTCTCTCAATTCTCATACCACCTGACCATCACTTGAAGGTCACCCCCCTGGCATTTTCACACACACACTCTCCTGACTCCCTTCCTATTTCTTTGGCCTCAGGGGTACTTGTCACTTAATCATTTACAAAAATATATTCAAAAAAGTTGGGCATTTCTCAGTGCTCTAATCAGAGTTCAGTGGTTGGTGTTTATTTTAGATGCTCTCCATTCTTTTAGTGGCTTCAGCCATCACTAATCTAAGCATCCACGGTGTATACCATGCTGGCAGGAAGGCCTAATCACTGGAGAAGGACATCACCTTGGCCAAGTGGAAGGGCAATGAAAAAGAGGAAGATCACAAGGAGATGCATGAGCACAGCGGCAACAATTCGAGTATGGGAACAGTTGTGAGGACGGCACGGGACGGGGCAGTGTCCCGTTCTGCTGTGCACAGTTTCTGGACGGGTTGAAACCAACTTGCTGATGCCTCATGACAACTCATCAATGCTACAGACACCAAGACATTGGGTCCATCAATGTCATTTTCCAGGGCCATCTCGCACAGCTCTCTCGTGTACATAATGTCTCAGACCAACTCTTCTACCCAAAGGTTAGCAAACATGTCAGATGCTTCCTCATATCCAGGGATTTTATGCTATAGTCCTTCCACTTTAAAGTGCCAACAGATAATCTCCAGCCATGTATTAAAATACCAAGTAAACTATGATTAAGTCTATCTTATTATGGGGTTGCTATGACTCAGCATCTACTTGATGGCCGTGAGTTTCACTTCTGGTTTATCTTATTATAAGAAAGCAGATATGGTTCAACATTAGGAAACATAAGAATAAAATAATTTGGGTTATAGAATATGACAACGGAACAACATAATCAACCATGAGTTGGAAAAAAAGGTATTTCATATAATTTAAGAGGTTTTTTTATTTATTTTTTTACTGCATAACAAATTTAAGTCAAAAAATATTTCTCCTAAGGTTTTGGGTCTTATTCCAAACAACTTGTGTTTAAGCATGTCTCTGTGATCAGTGACTGGCTGTAGACAAATTCTCTCGGCAGTCTCATTAGGATGCCTTCCAAAAAAGGAGAAGAGGATATCCAATCAAAACAGTGGCTTTCAAGGGAAACTGCTGGGCCAGTTAAATTTCAGGCAGAGCAATGAGCTCAGTAGGTTATGGTGATGGCTTAAAGGCACTTCTATTTCCCCCACAGGATGCATGATGACCGTAAAGCTGATGACCGTAAAGCTGCGCTTGGGGAGTGAGAGATGCCTGACCAGAGCACATGAGACCAAGCAAAGGGGGAAGAAGAGACAAGGGAGTGCACCCTGGTCCACCAATCCTTCAGGATGATACTCCCACTCAGAACAGCCGATGCACAAAGAGGACTATTTGGCCATCCCCATTATGAAATAAGTCTACCCTCATTGACCCAAGGCCTTTCAGGGTCAATAATGGAGAAACAGGGTCAGGATTATTCCCTGTCTGAAACAACCACACCATGGCAAAGCACTAAGGGTGTGCAACAGAGTATGGAGCTCCAGATGGAGTGCCAAGGATATATTTTGGGGCCAAGGTGTGGCACCCCATCTGACTCAACCAGCAGGAACTCCTAGAGGTGAACAAACAGACCTTGAACTATTTACAATTTTTTATATTGTTATTATTTTTATTTTTTACATATACATAGGACATTGGGGTTTTTGTTGTTGTTGTTATCATTGTTTTATTTTCTTTGGTTGCTTCATTTTAGGATGCCTTTTTTTTTTTTTTTAACATATTGTTACCTCAGCAGGTCTATTTAGATAAGATAGGCTGGAAAAACAGTCTGGAAGCTAAAACGACAGAACTGATGGTTCCAGGGCAGGGGACATGGGAGAAGGGGAGGAGGGGAAAAGGAGGTGCTATTGACCAGCCCAGGGATAAGGGAATAACAATTGATTCAAAATCAGTGACCAGGTGGGTGAGATAAGTCTGATAGGGATTGATTAAGAGTAATGTAACTGAGAGAAAATACTGAAACCCAAATGGAGGCTGAGCATGATAGTGGGACAAGAGGAAAGTAAAAGGAAATAGAGGAAAGAACTGGGGAGTAAAGGGCATTTATAGAGGTTTTAAAACAGGCATGTACATAAGTGCTATATTTATATGTGATGATGGGGAAATATACTTATAGGGTTATACTTATACTTACAGGGTTAGTAGTAGGACAACAGATGGGCATTGGACCTCCACTCAAGTACTTCCTCAGTGCAAGAACATTTTGTTCTATTAAATTGGTATTCCATGATGCTCACCTTCCTGACATGATCACTGAAGACAAATGTGTGCATAAATAAATGTGGTGAATAAAGCTGATGGTGACCGGCTATCAAAAGATATAGTGTCTGGGTCTTAAAGGTTTGAGTAAACAAGTGGCCATCTAGTACAGAAGCAGCAAAGCCCACATGGAAGAAGCATACCAGCCTGTGTGACCACGAGGTGGAGGTGTTGAAGGGATCTGGTGTCAGGCATCAAATAACTAAAATTATATTATTATAAATAGGAGGGA
The DNA here is from genome assembly GCA_004026705.1 of Nesogale talazaci. Taxonomy (NCBI): domain Eukaryota; kingdom Metazoa; phylum Chordata; class Mammalia; order Afrosoricida; family Tenrecidae; genus Nesogale; species Nesogale talazaci. The sequence continues at coordinate 112,310 of PVJH01001110.1, forward strand.
GTACAGATTGGGTACACAAAGCCCATCGATAGGTGAAGCAGCAACCTCTTACAGAGGACTTGTAGGGAAGAGATGAGCCAGTTAAGTACAGTGTAGTAACAATGAAATATGCAACTTTCTTCTAGTTCTCAAATGCTTTCTTCCACCCACTATCATGATCCCAATTCTACCAGACAAATCCATGTAGACCAAAGGATGTACACTAGAGTCGGAAATATGAGGAATTCAGGATAGATGGTCCCTCAGGACTAGTGGAGGGAGTGGTGACACTGGGAGGGTAGAGGGATAGTGGAATAGAAAGGGGGAACCAATTTCAGGAATCTACATATAACCTTTTCTCAGGGTCACGGACAACAGGGAAATGAGTGAAGGAACACATTAGGCAGTGTTCAATATGAAAAAGTAATAACAATTTGTAAATTATTAAGGGTTCATGGGGGAGGGGGAGGGGGAAAGGAAGGGGAAATATGGGGAGCTGGTACTGGGAGCCTAAGTGCAGGGAGGATGTTTTGAAAATGATGATGGCAACAAGTGTGCAAATGTGGCCTGCATACAATTGGTGTATGTATGCATCATGATGGGAGTCGTCTGAGCCCCCAATAAAATGATTCATTTAAAAAAAGGGGGTAGGGGGAAAGAGGAACTTATACCAAGAGCTCAAGTGGAAAATACTTGGAAATGAATATGGCAACATGTGAACAAATATGTTTGATACAAATGATGTATTGAATATTATAAGAGCTGTAAGTGCCCCCAATAAAATCATTGGGGAAAAAAGTTTATCAGAAAGAAGTTTTTATAAAGCGGAAAGCGATGTTGCTGAGCAAAAGGCAGAGGGTTGTGCCATGGGATGCTTTCTTTTTCCACCTTGAGAATGTACCTTCTCGTTGTTTGAAAGAAGAAAGGATTGTCCAAGAATTTCTTTAGGAAACCTTATTCCATCCAACCTATAGCCCCGATCTTGCCCTTCAGACTTTTTTTGTTCCCCAAACTCAAAGAATGTTTAAAAAGAACATGATTGGATTCCTCCCCAGAAACTGGCACTGCTGTTTGGATGCAGTTTAACTCAAAGAACACATAGTTTTTCAGGGAATGGTTAACGAGAAGGAAACATCATCTTCAGAAGCATATAAACCTAGATGGAGAACACATCAAACAACAATATCTTGTTCCCCAAGGAGGAACAAGACACCAAGACACCCTTGGGCAGGGTATTGTTTATGTCTCTCCAGGAAAGGGAGAGAGGAATGAGATCCATCCCAGAGTGCCAAGCCACTGGCAAGGAGCAGTGAACTAACAAACAGGACCATGGGTCTGGGTTTAAGGCAAGCTATGTTGACTACCACCCAAGAAGAAGGCAATATAGAGAACATAACTGAAGATACAGCCTGGGGAGAGAGGCAGGTCTGTCCAGACCACATGGGAGCGAACAGAGACAACCTCATCTGGCCCACCAAATCCCAAGGACGACATCCCTGGTCAGAGCAGCCAATCCACAGAGAGAACCTTAGGGCCGGCCCCACCATGAGATACAACATTCCTTCACTGGCTGAGAGCACTACAGGGGACAGCATTGTGTGGGAGATACTGTGTGGAGAGTGTGCCCAATCTGCCCCATGCACAGTGGAATGAAACATAAAGAAAGTGCAACTGGTCAGCAAGGGCAGCAAAGTAACCAAGTCCCCAAGGAATCCTGAAAATAGACCTCTGACTTGGGGGTCAGGGCTTGGCACCTCATCAAACTTCATCAGAAAACATACATAAGGGTCAGCAGACAGACCTGGAACTATCTGTTGCGTTTTATCCCTTTGTTTGCGTTATTCTGTTTTGTTTTCTCTTTTTCTTTCTTCCTATGTCTGTCTATATAAAATAGGCAGGATGAACAATTCCAAGGAGAAAACTATGGAACCAGTTATTCCAGGGGGACATGGGAGTGGAGTTGGGTAGGGAGAGGGAGTTGGGAGCCAGCAAGCACAGAGATAAGGGAACAACAAGAGATCTAAAATGGATGGTGAAGGGGACATATAATGCCTGGTGGGGAAAGACATTCAAGAAGAAACACTGAGGAGGAAGGTGAAAAGAAATAGAGGGGGGAAATTAGACACAAAAGCTATTTATGGAGTTATAGCCATAGGCATGTATATATGTATATATATATTAATCTATAATGAAAAGAATAGAGGTCAAGATGTAAATATTTATATGTTAAGTATTAAGCTACCGGATGAACTTTGGGCCTCTACTCAATGCCTCCCTTAACACAAGAACACTTTGTTCTGATAACCTGGCACTCTTTGATACTCATTTTCCTGACATGATTGCTCTAGGCACAAAATGGTTGCATAAGAAAATGTGGTGAAGAGAGTGGATGGTGCCTGGAAATAAAAAGATAAAGTGTCTGGGGACTTAAAGGCTTAAAGTTAGGCAAGCAGTCATTGAGCAGGTTGACAGCTGAGTCCACATGGAAGAAACACACCAGCCTCTGGGATCGTAAGGTGTCCCTGGGATCAGGTATCAAAAGATCTAAAACAATTATGTCAATGTGATTGAAGGGAGTTGGAGTTGAGACTCAATGCCCATGGTAGACAATTGGATATTTCCCCACAGAAGGATTATGAGGAAGGGATGTTTCAACCACGGTGTAGCATAGCACCAAGGAATCACACATCATTCCTCTAGTTCCTGAATGCTTCCTCTCCCCTTCCCTTACCACTACCACGATGCAGTTCTACCTTACAAATCTGGATAGACCAGAGAACACTCATTGATTTGTAAGATAAGAACTCTCAAAACCGTGGAATTCAGAAAAAAACAGATAAAGCCCTAAGGAAGAGGATGGAAGTAGCAAAATGAGGGTATGGGGGGTGTTTGCCCTGGGAGGAGGGAGAAGTGGGAGATTTGGGGAATCCATCACAATGTTAAATATATAGCACCCCCCTGAAAAGAGAATGAATAACAGAAATGCGGATGAAGGGATACAGCAGAAAAGTGTAAGATATGAAATAATAACAATAATATATAATTGACAAGGATTCACAAGGGTAAGAAAGTGGAGGAGGGAGGGGATAAAAGAAGAGCTTATACCAAGGGATCAATTAGAAAATATTTTGAAAATGATAATGACAAGATATGTACAAATATGCTTGATAAAATTGATGTAAGAGCCTCCAATAAAATGATTTCTTTAAAAAGAAAGTAAAAAAACAATCTCCATTTTATAGTTTTGTGTTTGTTTAATAAAAGTTTCTATGTTTCCCCATTAATTTTACTCATTCTGATATATCAATAACTTCTTTTTATCTCAGAATATACATAATATCTCTGCAGAGATGACTACACAATTCTCATATAGGATTGTGCCTGAATATCAATATTTTTTATGGGTGATGGGGTGAGTACATTAATTGATGGATAAATAAAAGACTGCTTTTTAAAAAATATGTAGCTCTAGGTTCATTGACTTGTAAGAATATTCTACACCTAAAGTTTCTATGTAACAATACATATATAGACACACATGATGTGCAGTAGTTGAACCAAACCAACAATACCCAAACTTACTACTGACAAGAATGCTGTATCCAGCTCTCACACCATGCTGTGCCATACCTGAGGGAATGCAAGCTCAGTTAACAACTTCTCACGACTTTTCATCAGACATTTCCACCAGCCATGCGCACTCAATTGTGAGAGTGGACCTAACCACTACTAATGCTACCCCTGCCATTAGGCTCAGAGTCTTCATTACCCAAGGCCTGAGCCTTAAAACCAGGTCTCCAAATTGTATTTTAGGATGGGAGCAACTACAGAGACAACTACACTTGCTTCCCTTCCCACGATATGGTTAACTGGTGAATCCCCCTACCCCCTTGGGCCCTATGATGCCAGGATCTGATGGTTCAACCTCCAGGAGTAACAACTTATGTGATGCTCATGTACTATGGTGTTAATTTTATGATCGGGAGTGCAGGGGTGGAATCTAATCTGTCAATCTGGAGATAGCCAGTGAGACCTCTGTGTGGGCATGGCTTTCTCTGAGAATTCTGGGAAATCTCAAGATATTTCCCCCATGGAGGTGAGAGACTATAGACTCAGTTCCTTGGATAAGCTCTACTGACAAGACAAGTATAAACCCTGAGTTCTAGGAACTGGAGGAGCCAGAGGAGAAGCTACACGGGCTTACCCTGATGGAACCAGACTTCTGAAGCCAGATAAGCCTGAAAGACACCTGCCAACATTGAGATGGTCCCTGAGACCTGGAAACGAGGAGCCATGGGGAGACCCCTGCCAGTGCCAGGATGCTTCTACTACCACTGGATACACAAGATTCTGTACCCACTGGCCTGTGATTGTCCGGGTGTCATTGCACATGCTTTGTGAGTCAGAAGGAGACTTTATAGACTGGTATCGGACATATGGGCTAATGTTGGACTTATGACTTTGGACTGGACTGGGTTGGGATGCTTTCTCAATGTTCCATTCCTCTTGTGTATAAACCTTTCCCTTATATCCATATGCGTGTCTATGAATTTGTTTCTCTAGTCTACCCGGACTGACACGACTTGTTTGATGGTGGGGGCACTAGCAAGCCGATACTAGATGCACCTGCCAGCAGTCTTAAGGAAAGACTTCTACAGGACAAGTACCAACTGAGAACCATGGGGGCCCCTCTCAAGGTGACTGAATCTGAAATGCATGGCAGGAGGGGAACTGAATTGTGAAGACACACCGTAAGCAAACATCACTTCATTCTATGACTTTAAAATCTCATGGAAATCTAAATCATGGACAGAGACTGTTAGCGAAGCCCTCTGGAGCAGGAACTCGACGCAGTGCTCAAGGGTCACTCCCAGACTTGAGAAGGTCGGCAGCAAGTGGTTTAAGCTTCCTGGAAAATTATCAACTTCATTAATAAACAAAGACAAGTAGACATAAACAGGGTAACTTCATTAGCATAGATAATTAGTCAAGATTTAAAATGTACCCAGTATTGGTTAAGAGTCAAGACAAGAGATACTCAAACCTGCTGGTGAGTGAGAATTGATCACAAACTTGCTGCTCAGTCTCCACCCTACTCTGGTAGAAAGAGCCCTGGGTAGCGGGGGGAAGGGGGGGGAGGCCAGGGAATTTTCAAATCTACCTATTTTGTGAAATGTTTCAGTAACAGAGAGCTATCCAGCTGTTCAATAGCAGGAGTGAGTGACTTCATTAATTGGTGGGTAAATAAAAGAAAAAGCTGCGTTCATTTAAATATGTGTGTGTGTGTATGTGTGACTCTAGGTTCATTGACTTGTAAAAATATTCACAATGTAAAATTAGTTGAGAAAAGAGGAGTGCAAATAATAGGCAAGATCCTTACTGGTGTTAAATAAAAAGTGTTTGTAGTGAGAAGCCTTCAGCAAGTCCATGGAAAATTTCCATTATCTCTTAACTCCTTTCCATAATTTTTGAAGATGTGTACATCTCTCAACATCTCACTGATGGATGAGTAGATGAGACAAAGCTAAACAGACAGACAAAAGGAGACTCCAAAGAAGCATCCTCCATTTATACATTCATATAAATGAAGATCTGAATTGATAAATACTAACAACAAAGGATTTTAATAGAGACGTACTAAATAACACTGAATAAGGTGATGGTGTTTTGATTCCTTTTCCTTTTTTTCTTCCAGTTTTCCTAACTATATTTGCTATGAGTAGAGCGCGGTGACACTCTTCAAGGTCAGTGGTTCAAACCTACCAGCCTTTTGCAGGGAGAAAGAAGAAACTATCTCTTCCCATACAGATTTACAGCCTCGGGAACCCTCTGTAGGGTGGTTGTGAATCTGAATCAACTCAAAGGCAGTGGGTCTGGGTGTAGTTTCTAATGGTTCCACGATGTATTTTATATTTCAACTATGATTCTTTGTACACTATGAGCTTCCAGGACCTTCTGAGATGATCAGGGAAGGACATGCTCACCGGCAGGCGGGCAGGAATTGTGGAGGGAGAATTTACCAAGCACCTCTCACAGAGATGGCCTGGAATGCAATGATCTCCCCTGGGCTTCCTGTTCACGGAGAAGCGAGGCTGGCTCAGGCCCGACGGTGACGATGACGCCCGCGACAGGGAGGTGCGCGAAGCCGGGCGTGAGCTGTGCCAGCTCTTGCTAATCCTCTGCAGTATGGTTCGCTGCTAATTTGTCATGGCACATATTTGCCTTATGTCTAATTAGCATCAAATTGCAAACTGCTATTTGCTAACAATTTGTTGCATCAATCTGCTTGAAAATCTATAGTTTAGAATTGGATTGCAACTTATTCTGTCTATCAAAATTCTAGTTCACACATACACAAAATAACTTCTCCTTCCCGCCAAAAACGTCGCAATGTTTGCAGTGGCACAAAAGGAGAGAGCTGTGTGTTTTTCCTTTTGTTGTGTTCCCTGCCCCCATGGGAGGAGAATAGCCGTGGGGCGGTTCGTTGTGAACGTCGGTCTCGATTTCCACGCCTTGGGAAGGTGACTGCGGTGCAGTGTCACACACGCGGGTCCTCTTCCTCCGCCTTGCCAAGTATGTCAGGACTCATAGAAGGGCTAACAAATGGTCCCTAGATCAAGTGGGTCAGAGGAAAAATGGAATATTTTCAAGCCCCCAACTCTCAATCAGCCCTCCTGAGGCACTCCAGGATTTGACATGTGCCAGATCATCTTGATGTAACAGCCATCTGAGGAAGTAGAGGCTAAGATGTTCCCAACTTAGGACAGTCAACTTGAGGCTGAGAGAATCCAAGGTCATATGCGTAGCATGTTGCAGAACAGGGATTGAAGTCCAACTGATGATAATTCATTACCAAGCTGATCCTTCAAGTGTCAGCGTTAAACTGTGGGAATTATCATGATAATGATTAAAATTGGAAATCAATACCTAATAATTATATCTTGCGAGTTTGTCCTTGTAGACATAAAATATATAAACTCCAATTATCTCTTTGTGATACCCCAGCGACACCTCTTATTGTCCAATGACGGAGCTGTGTTGGCACGGTCAAGTAAGTGTTGTACTGTTAACTAGAGGGTCAGCGGGTCAATCCCACCAGGCTTCCTTGGGAGGAAAATGAAGTTGTCTGCTCCTGTCATGACTCATAAAGCCCTGGAAAGCATGATAATAGGCTTGCTATGAGTCAGAATAGACTTGATGTCGGTAGGTGGGTGGGTGGATTCGTTGGATGGCTGGTTAAGGTTCAATTAGAACAAAAAAAGAGAGTTAATCCCATATGAAGTAGGAGCAGTTCTTGCGGAGCTTCAGTCGAGTAAATCAGGTATGTCAGCTCCCAGCACAGTCATCTGACACATGCTGCAGAACACAGATGGTAGTTGTGACATCCTGAGTCCAATGCTGTCTTCACCCAGAAGGTTCTAAGAGTTAAAAGTTATGAACCTCATAAGGGGCTGAGGGGCAAGAAAGACTCATGGGATTGTCTACCAGTTCTTCTGAGAATCCCTAAGAGCCACTTTGCTTTGAGGAAGAAAAGAAAACCAAAGCATGCTGACATTTTAACTACAGATAATAGGCATTCAAACCCTCTATTTGTCTAGCTTCTCCTTAGAATTTCCTTGGTGTGACTATAAAAGCTTATATAAAATGGTCTTCAAAGAGGAACCCCTGTATAGTGGACAAAATGAATGCTCTGGAGAACAATTAATTTGATATGCAGGATGTACATCCTTTTCACAAAGCTAGAGCACCTTCCAAGTGCCTCGGTCTTGAATAGGTGGAGTCCCAGTAGGACTGTGGCTTAGACAGTAGTGCATGGTCAAGTATGTAGTGGACTACTAACCCCAGGATCAGCTGTTCTAATCTGCCATCTCACCTATGGAAGAAAGACGAGTCTGCCCACTCCCGTCAAGATGTACACTTTCAGAAAGATTTTGTGGAATGGCTATGAGTCAGAGTCAATTCAATGGCAGAAGATTTGGTGTCATTAGGGACGGAAAAGGGACCAAGGTGAGCCAAATTATGGCAGAGAAAAAGAAAGCAAACTACTTCAAGGCAGTGAGACAGATTCTTGACATGGGCCATGCCGAAGTGGAGAATGAGCTGACAGCTCCCTCTGCCTTAGGAGGGCCGATCAGCTGCCAGTGACTTGACCTTGACTGTGTCAGAGGAGAATTCTGCTCCATAGGATTGTCCAGGGCCGTGCCCTGCCTAGAGTCAAATTCCAATGTTCTCATCAGCAGCCAAGCACGGTGACTGTTTACTTGCACCACCAACACAGCTTGGAGCCCGTGCCAAAGGAGAGTCGTAGAAGGTCTGCAGGGGAAGTCTGATTTCCACTCTTCCTTGAGCACAAATCAATTTCTAACAATTTCCTCTGTTGAGCTCATTGGAGAAGTTGGGCAAGGGGAAGGAAGGTTCTGTGCCAAAACACTCAGACACAGGAAGCAGGCTAAGAAGTTTTCTTCACATGTCCCCTCGGAGCGATGCTTTCACTTAATAAGACATTAAATCAGTGCTTACCCTCTACAGGATTCAAATAGAAATGATTCTTGCAGCCACGATGTGGACCTGCATTTTCCTATATGTGAGCTGGAAGGAGGCCAGACCTGGTCCAGATCAACAAGTGACATCAACGTGCACTGGGGAAGAGAGCCAAGGGATGCCCTGGAGAAACAGATCATTCAAATCTCAAAGAGAAGAGGCCTAGCCACTCAGATGAACTGTGGTTGAGGTCTGGTTTACGTCCTCTCTGTGAAGCACACAAGCCTTCAGAACATTCCCGTCACACACAGACACGCATTCAGGGTCTGGGGGAGCAGCCAAAGCACTTTGTGTGGGGGGAGACTAGGATAGCTGTCACATGAAGAATCCAAAGGGAGTAGCCTCCAGAATTAGGAAGATGGCCACTCACTCAAAGTCTGCATGTAAAGGCCTGCACACAGAAAAGAGGGGGTACCATCCACCAAGCTTGTGACAAGACCTCACTGGCATAGGGAAGCACATGGCTTATTGGAGCACAAAACCATTCTATTCTCAAATCAAAGCTTACACAGTCACTCTGGCCTTGGTTTAATTCAGATGTCCCCTAGAAGCCTTGTGTAGGAAGATCTCTATCACCAAATGACCTATGAAATTAGCTGTTATAACCCTGCCTCTCTGCTCCACCCCACCCCCAGGTAGAGGATTCAGAAGTGAATAAAGTCTTTGTTGCTGTTCCCAAAGAGTGAAACCCCAAGGCTGTAACAATAGGTGCATTCATGGCACACTGATAGATGGTTCAAGATTTCTTCTGCCATAGCTGAACTCAGAGTGCCACTCTTAGAAGGAAATGGAAGCTCCGGGCACCTCTTTAAAGTGGAAGGCAGCCTCATAACCAGACCACCTGTGCATCTCCATGTGGCCAGGAGCACACTGGTGCTTAACCTTACAGTCACTCAGAGACATCTCTGCAGCTTCCATACTGCTCCTATCAAAATGCCTAGCTGCTAACTCTATCAACTTTGTCTTGATGGCTTGCTTTTTGGGGAAATAATCACTCTGTGCCTAAAATGTTAGCCTATTTACTGCTTGTGCAAAAAGATGACAATAAAATCAATTGTACAATTCCCACAAGTTCATCAAAGTCATTTGCCATGTTAATGATTTAGTGGGTCTAAGATATGTGAGATCACACTGGCGTGAGTGGGTGCCCAGCTTCAGTGAGGACTGCTCTTTATCTCATTAGCCTCATGTACCAAATGGATGCATTCTGAAACATTGTCTCTGTCCATGGGCCCGGAAAACGGGGGTAGGAGGTGGTGAGAGGAGATTGACAAGTGCATGAAATTGCAACATGTGTGAGCTGGAAGGTTCTTACAGGAACCAGCCGGTCCAGCTCCATAACCTAGAAATAAGAAAACCAGGGCAGAGAGCAGGGTCAGCTTTCCTCCATCCTGGAACCAACACATGGATGCCAGAATGAGACCCTGGTCTATCATTCCTCACCCCTTTTCTCCTTCTGGAGCTGGGCAGCATGCTGGTAGAGAGGAAGGTTGGTACCAGAAGAAGACCCTCGACGAGAGGGACTGATACAGTAGCTCCAGCAATGAGCTCACACCTAAGGATCGTGAGGGTGGGGCAGGGCCAGACAATGTTTCTGTTGTATGTGGGGTTACTTGGACACAGTGTCTGTTGGATGGCACCTCACTATAACCACTGCTTTTTCCGGATTGGAATGTCTTCCTTGCTCTCACTCTGCTCTCGCTCTCACTCCTAAGACACAGGTGTGTGATAGAGGCTAGACTCTGCATCCAGACCAGAGTGCAAAGAGTAACTAAGATCTGAACAAACAAAACCTGTTGCTGAGTTTATAAAGGAGCACTAGTTATGGTTTGGGCTGTTCACAACAAGGACAGCCGTTCAAAACCACCAGATGCTCCTCAGAAGAAAGTTGGGGCTTTCAAGTGTCATAAAGAATCGCATTCTCAGAACCCCACGGGGCATTTCCATGCCGACCTACAGGGTGTCTGTGATTGGTATCAACTCGATGGCATTGAGTTTGGTGTTTTGAGTACTGAACTTACTAACACATGCTGCCTCATCTCTGTCCGAGAAGGATTGCTCTCCAATGGCTGGTTTTTGAGACAGAAGTAGATCAAGAGGCATCTCTTTCCAGGGCCTCTGATAGCCCTAACTTTCCACCTCTCTGGGAGCAGCAGTGGGCACCAGCACTACTCAGTAGCACTTTAGAGAATACCAGCACCTAAACAAGCCTTCAACTCTGAAATGAGTTCAGCACAGCGTCACCAACCTTTCTGTCCAGTGGAGTTAATGTCCATGCTGGCTGGTCCTGCAATGCCTTAGGATAAGCTTAGTGTTTGATTCTGTTGACTCAGCATTCCTAAAATGCACGTGAATTAGTCATTCTCCTGGAAGGACTGGAGAATTCACTTTGACAAACTCAGCCTTAAGCGAAAGCCCCAGTCCCTCGGGGATTCTGATGGTCCCCCAGCCCTGGGGCAAGGGGAAAACGGTGGGATCCGAAGGGTGAGGGTAAGAGTAGATAGAGGGTCAGAGACATCAGATTACATCTTCTAGGGCTATAGTGTGGGGCTAAGTCAGGTTGTCTTGTCTCCCACCGTGTATGGAGGGCAAGGCTGGCTCCAAGAGAAGCCAAGAGAAAGGCCACCCCACTGTGCCTGATTTCTAGGGCACCCAAGGACTGTAGAAGGCAAAGGACAATATATTTGGCCTTTGGGATAGACAGTCCCAGCCCTGGCATTGAATTGACTTTGGTGTGTCAACACCTGAGTCATCTCACAGGTTCTCATGTGCCACTGGTATGTCTTTAAAATACACACACACACACACACACACACGCACACACGCACATGCACATACATGTGTACATACACTGGTGTCTTCATTATGCTTCTAGTTTTGTTTTCCTTCTGCAGAAATCAGTGACAACAAAAGCACAGGTTGAAGACTTTAGGAAACTGTGCAGGACCCTCACACCAACCTGAATCTTTTCCACCCCGGAAGTGAAGTCCATGGTGCTGTTTTGCCCACCCCTGCAGGTTGTGGGATTTCCCTGCACTTTTCCCAAAGCTTTTAGGCACCCACTGCAGTCCAGTCAGTCCCCCTAGAGCCACTCGATGGGACAGGCTGGAACTGCCCCCAGGCCTTTCCCCGACTGAACCTCTTCACTAGTAGATAAGCCCCATTTTCGCCCACAGAGTAGCTGCTGCTGACCACGTACATGCAGGGCAGTCGAACCGGAGGTGTGGTGGCTGACACCACAGGCGGCTGCCAACAGGAAAGTCAGCAGTTCAAAATCACCAGCTAAGGAAGAAAGGTGAGGTTTCTACTCCCACAATGATTCCGTCTCAGAACCTCCAGGGGCCATTCTGCTCTGTCCCATGGGTCTCCATGTGTTAGAGTGGATCTGAAGGCGGTGAGTGGGAGTTCTCCCCAGAACCTCAGCAGAATGTTGCCTACGGGTACACCAGGTGCATCTCGAGCATGACCCTGTAGCCCAACTATGTGCCTTCTGTCCCCTAACAAAAAGTACATTGATACAAATATCCCCAGTCTGAGAGCTCTGGAAGGACTTGGGGGAGTGGAGTAAAGCTTTTCTGAACTTGGTCCTGCAGCCTGTCCCCCAGAATTCTTTTGCTCTTACTCACAAAGGCTCCACTGGCTCCAGGAGGTCTGTCTTCCTGTTCGAAGAAGCATCCTCCTCTCCTCCAGTGGATCCCAGGCATTTAGGTGTTCACTGAGCTTACACTTGATTCAGCACCCTGTGTTCACCGATTTGGATGAGGATGCCCACTTGGTTCTAGAAAGGCATTGGCATTGCTCTGACTAGGCGGTGTCCCCACTGCAGCTTGGGGTCAAGATCCTGCCGTTGCTCATCTGAGTTTCTCGAAAACTCAGTGAGTAGGGGCCAGTCTCCACTATGTGTCCCAAGCTCCTGCCAGGAAGACCCCAGCAAGCTGCAGTCTCGCCCACATGGAACTAATGCTTCCAACTAACTTTGCTCAAAGGGTCATTGGCAACTAAGAAGCCACAAGACACAACCAGAAGGGTGGGGAAGATGGAATGAGATGGGAAGACTTGAGGACATGATGGTAGCAAAAGGGGCAAGTGGTCTTGGAAAGTAGAGAAGGAGGGAAGTGGCTAACCAGGGAAAGAGAGAGAGAGAGAGAACCAGGGAGATGTGGTGTGAGAGAGAGGAAGGGGCCGGGGGGTGGGGGGGGGCTTGGAGAAAAGGGAACGTTCCTCCACTCCTGCAGCTATTCTCAGGTCTAGGTATCGATCAGCAGGTCTATGATGGAGGAACTCTGTCCCCTTACCTATGACCAGCGGCGATGTTTCTTCATGATTCCACGGGAGTCAAAAACCCAACAAAGCGCATCGCGGGCGCTGTAAAGGGAACATGCTGCTCGTGTCTGTGACCACTGTATGCAAAGCTTGGCATTAGTCACAGCCAGGCCGGCTGTGACAGGCCTGAAGTGAGGGAGATTAATGCGAGGCTGGGGCACTTTATTATTGTCATTCTGTTCTTTCAGACTCTGCCTCTGACTTTCAATTTTGCTCCAGAATTAATTGTCTGCTCCCTGCAGTATGACTGATGGAGAAGGATATGCACAGCCCAGGCACCTGGCTCTGGCCTTGACAGTCGGAGGCCCGCATGGGATGGATTGTGTGCGGTCAAGGCAGGGGAGAGATGGCATCTCTCGAAGGCACTGGCCCACCCCACACCTGGCTTCACACAGCTGTAACTGGGAAGGGGCCTTTGCTCAAGACTCCTCCTGCTTGTGGATTCTCAGCCACATTCCCAGGTCTCTCCTAGAGACTCCCCTTGGGACATCTGACTCAGTGTCTTGGTGCAATTCTGTCAGCCCTTTTGGGTCTCCCATTTTTCACTCTGTGGTTCTGGGCAGTACATTCATGGTGCAGCCTCCTAGGTCCAGCCCACCCACATGGAAGCACTTTTGTGAGTACATTAAAGACAACAACAAATGGACACAGGGCACTGGCACCATATTCTCACTGGACAACTTACAGGAAGCCTCACAGACCAGCTTCTTTCAGATCTGCATTACCCACCCTGTTCCAGTTTCTCTGCTTAAAACCAAACCAAACACACATTGGTAACCTGGAGAGCCTCACTTCTTATAGCAGTGTGAAAGCAGTTGCCAACCACATAGACAGGCTCTGTGTGTTAGTGGGAATGGAGGAGCTCTGGTAGGGTAGTAGATGATGTGTTGGGCTGTTAACTACAGGATCAGCTGTTCAAAACCGTGAATCCTTCCCTGAGAGGAAGATGAGGCTTCCTACTTCAGTCAAGAGCTAAAGTCTCAGGAACCCACTGCTCTGTCTTACAGGGTTGATTCAATGGCAGTGATTTTGGTCTTGAGCACCAGGATATGGTTACTAAAGGAAAAAATAATGAATAAAAAAGTTAATGAAGAATTCCTAGAAGATGCCCATTTTGTTTTCAGGATAAAAACAACCTTTCCCGCCATCTTTGGATACTATGTATTGTTCTGCACCTGTGTTGGTAGTTGTCTCCAGGTTGCTTTTGACATATCGTGACCGCCTATCAGTGATTCTCAACCTTCCTAATACTGTACCCCTTTAACACGGTTCCTCATGTTGTGGTGACCCACCCCCCAACCTTAAAATTACTTTCATTGCTACTTCATAACTAATTTTGCTCTGAGTCGGGTGACCTCTGTGAAAGAGTCATTCCACCCCCAAAGGGGTCACGACCTACGAGTTGAGAACTGCCTTATATATAGAAGAAAGTCCCTGCATCCTTTGCAGCACCATTTTCCAGGTTGCTGACATGCTAGAGCCCACTGGGGGTTCATATGTGGTGCCCTCCAACCCAGGAACGCCTCACTCAGGGGCGAACCGGACAGTAGAGTTTCCACGGATTTTTCATTGCTTTGTTTTCAGGAGAAGTTTGCAGGCCGGTCTTCTCCTTCGGAAGCTCTGCTGGAACCTGACAGCATCCTGTCTCCATGAGTGATGCTCTAGTGTCCTAGCTTCCAGCAGCACAGCACTTCTCCCCCCACCCCCCCAGTCCTGGCCAGCCTCATCCCCATGCCAAACACATTCATGCAGAGTTGAGTAGGTCTACATTCTTTCTTTATTCATCAATGGACTCCCACTTAAAATGCATCGCAACTTTGTAGGGGGAAGAAAGCCTTTGCGGAGAACCTTGGCAAGGTTCATTTCCAAGCTCTGGCCTGCTGTGCAGTGAAGATGGATTTTTCCGCCAGGGATTTAGATGTTACCATGTCATGCAGGAGAGAACTGGGCTTTTCCGCCACCTCCTCCTCCTCCTCCAGGGAAGTCTCATTCAAGGACCACCTGGCTGAGGAACAACCAATGCGTAATGGAAAGGGCAGAAGTGAGGAGCAGGGAACCAGCTACAGGCTGGCTTGCTGTAGAACTTCCAGGAGCTCCCTCTAAATATGCTGCCTGACTGCAACCTCTAATAAATTATTACAGCTCTAACTCATCTGGTACTTTCATACGATTACGGTATTATGTTAAAGGGTACAGAAATATATAATATGCTCAACTGTCTCTGTAGTGGATACCAGAGGGAAAATTACCACCACTCAGTGAAGAAGATCCAACCTCATTATATTAATGATTTATCACAATGGGAAAATGTGAAAAGTAACTAGTTGCTTTTATGAAAAGAGGCAGTTTTTCCCACTGGCATCTCCAGTAAGATCTCCAGGAAGGAGAATTTAGAAGGGGCTCAAGTTCTTCCACCACCTTCTGTAACATTCCGTCTGCAACTTTCAGAGAAGGTGTGCAGGCAAACGTTGAGATATCCTTCAAACTTGACATTAAGTATTCAAATGTTACTTAAGCAAAGTGTGAGCAATTAAATTAATCAATCTTCCCAGCCATGTACAGAACAGATGTTCAATAAATCCTCTTTGCTTACAGTGGGGTGGGGGGAGTCCACTTTTAACTGTCCTTCAGTGCTGACACTGCTCAGGCGTCCTCTGCCGAGCCTCCTGGGCCACCATCAGCCACTTCTGCTGTGCTTTCCTTTATTATAAATAACAACAGGCCACCTGGAATACCTGTGCTACCTGGGAGCCTCAAGTTTAATGATCCTTCCGTCGCCAGGCTTGGCTCACTCCTGATCCTGGGTAATGGGACTGATGGGAATGGCGGGAGAGTGACGGCTGGCAGTGACTGATGACTTTGGGACAACTTGGGTTGCTGACAGGCGGTGAATATGGGCCAGTGTTGCAGAAAGGTCAGGAGAAAAGTCTTGGCTTGACTTTCAAAGTTTCTCCCGAAAAGGAAAAAGACAAGCAAATAACTCCAAAAAAGAAAAAAATAGCCAGCTTTGCATCTGACCCTGAGAGCTGGCCCAATCTCAGGTCTAAAAGGAAGACTGCAGTTTTCCTGAAACTCCAAGTAAAATACAGAGACCGAGTGAGGTACCAGGAGCCGAAGGAGGCATTGACCCAGTTGCTGGGGGCAATTTTGCATGTGGGAGGCCAGGGCCCAAAGGGGAGGCAACAGTAAGCAACTGAAGGGAAGGCCTCAGCTTCCAGATGCTCCATTGGAGCCACGTCTCCCCATCATCCCAGCCACACGCAGCCGGCTTCCCTTTGGACCTCTACTTGGCTGTCGGTGGGTCTGACCTCCAATGAAATCTGCTTGACCAAGACCACAGGAGTTCATCTGCCCACAGGGGCTACTCCAGCAGAATATATTGCCCAAAAAGGAGAGGTCTGGGGGAGCCCCAGGGCACGGAAGACCCTTGACCCCAATCCTACCCTGCCACCAAGCCAGGCCAGGCCACCACCCAGCCTGAAGCCTCTGGCGACCATTCTCTGCCACCCACAAGACCACTGACATTCAGAAGTGGCGGTGACGATCCCTGGCCTGCAGATATATCACTTCAACCTTTTGAAGGCTGCCTCTCCATATATGGACTTTATCCACATTTTAATGAGGCTTTAAAATCTCCAAGATTAAGCTGGTATTTTATGTTGAACTGCCTGCTTTTTATGATATCCTGACATGTTGTACAACATTTGGCGACTATATTGATCCTTATAAATTCAGCATCTCTATATATTCATGAAAAGTGCCTTTTCTCCCCATTTGGGCCACAAGATGATCCCGACACACATTTCCCTGAGTGGAGACAATAAAACTGCAATTGTCATGGTGTCGAGCATACACGGTGTTTCGGTGTTTTCAAATTAAACCTCTTTTACCATCTGCTTGCAAACACCTCGGCAAGGAAATGACAGCACCTCGCCAGGTATCTGATGGTGTAAGTGCCCCCGTTTCTCCTTCAGGTGAGCCTGTTATAAATCCTGAGGGCCTGGGGAGGGCTTCCTCTCACTTGGGACATTATACATCTTCATGTCCTCCTGTTTGCCCGACCAAAGAGACCCACCTTCCTGGGTCTCTTTGTGCCATTTCAGGCTTTTAATCTGAAACAAATGATTGTAGGGGGAGGGGAGGGAGCATTATCACCTTGGCAAAGCATCAGGAGTATTTAAAAAAAAAAAGGAAGAAGAAGAAAGGGACTGTGGGCAAATTCATCTTCAGCTGCTACAATCAATCTCTCACCTAAAGAAATACACAATAACTAGGCGGGAAAGAGGCAAGATTTATGACTTAGAAACATCTACACTGACCAGCATATACCTAGTATTCTTGGCTCCCTCCCTACCCGAATGGCTCTCTCTAACAGTTACAATGATAAACTGTCTCTCCCTACTGTTTTACAAGTACATTAGCTTTATTTAATGAGATCTCAGAGTAATTTAACAGATGTATATACGACATAAGACTAGGAAAACTCTTGCTACTTGGATACTTTTGCCAAGGTAGTCTAGGACAGCTAATCTGAGCTGGAACTTTCTATTCTTTGGAGGTGGGGTGCAGTGGGGACAGAATCTTATTTGAATTTTCTGGAAAGCTTTTAAGAAATTATTTTAATGGAAATACTATATTATAATCAGGAAGGAGAGAGCCACTTTCACATCCAAGTGCTTTCAGCCTATCACAAGCTGGGATAAATGGGCTGTTTCTGAAGTCACCAGGACTCACATATTGAATTGTCAAGAAGAACTTCACTGTCAGAAATTAATAAATTTGTACAGAGTCTCCCTCCACCCATCTCCCAGAAGAAATAAGAAGAGACTTGGATGTGAGAGAAGGAAGGCAGGGTGATTCTGAGGGAAGGAGCAGGGAGACTTCGAGGGGAGGGTACACCCCTGTTTTTGGTTCTGGGGTTCAAGGCTGGTGCCCTTGTCTCCTGCCATGCCTGTGAGCCCTGGACAGCTGCACCCCCACTGGTTCTCTCTCCTTCTCTGGGAGCTGTCCTAGAGTGATGGTATAATAGTTTAAAGTTCTTTTGAGATTGCTTTAATAAAGCACCCATTAATAAGAAAGAAGACCTGGTTGCACTTACAAGTCAATGAAAGGAGGAGGAGAAGTGCATTCCCACTATGTGTCTCTAAAAGTTCGGGGAGCACATTCTGTCCTACAGACAGGCTCCCTCATCACTAGAAAGTGCAGGTATCACCCAGGACAACAACAACAAAGATACCCCAGATGAGTAAGAGAACTGCACGTCACCTTTCAGTCCGGGAGCAGCACCAGTGCTCAATGTGAGTGGGTGGAAGGCTTCATCCTCTTCTGTTTGGCATGCGTAGGAGGTTCTTATGAAACTTAGGTTTCAAAGCCTGCATTTTGAAAACAATCCTTTACCTTGGCTGTAGTGGAACCCAGTAGATGCTGACCAACCTGTGTGTGTGAGATCAACATAGGAGCAGGTGCAAGCACAGAGAGCGCTCAGTCCCTGGTAGAGCACATTGATATGGGGTGGCTTCTACAAGCAAAAGGCATTGCAGAAGCTAGGAGAGAAGGCGCCTGTGGCTCCGAGAAGGTGCCCCATGTGTGCCAGCTCAAGGTACACAGATGTATGGCCACCTGCAAACATACCACGCCATACACAGTGTGAATGGCACCTGACGAATCATTTCGGGGGCCAAGGTTCCCTCTGAAGATGTAACACGTGCAGTGAACCTAAACCCTCAGCCGCTGGAAACGTTGTGAAGTGGTGGTGGCCACAGGAGACTGCAAACAAGAAATGACAAGGCTCCAAGGACCTCTGGGCGGGAGGGAGGTGAAGAGGGGAGAGCTGGTGGCAGAAGTGGAGGGGCAGGAGACAGCAGCCAAGACCAGAGCAGATGCGTTGCCTGAAATTTCATTTCTTGAGAGCTATACATCAACTTGTATTTGTTTAATGAGGTTGGCACCAGAAAGATGTATAGAACATGTCAGACACCCAGTACCAAGGCGTAGTGCGGACAAGATAGCATCTCAGACTCTGACCACTCACTTAGTCTTCCAGCCAGCGCCTCTATCTTTTGGTTCTTGGGGGAATAATAAATGAGAGGGCAGAAGGAACAAGGAGCCAAATAATGAAAAACACACACACACAAAGAGAAAAATTATAACACAGGAGAGCAAAGTCGAGCCAGATTTACTGACCTCACAACTCCATAATCAGGAAAAAGTTATCACAGAAGAAACTTTCTCTAAGTGAAATGATCTTAAATAACAAGGAGGCCAAGGAAATTTACAGCACTTGTAAGATATGCAAATTGAATGCAAGGTATAGACATAAGGGTAATTAATTGTAAATCTAAGAATAATGTTTCTTTGTCAGGCTGTCTCCATGTTGTGGAATACATTCTAATGTTCCTTAACTTGGAATATTTTTTAAAGGCTGGTCTAATTAGAAGATGTGCAGAATTTCAAAATACTAGTTATTCTTATCATTTAATTTCCACTGCTGTAACATTTAATAGCTGGATTTACTGATTGCATGAAAATATTTTAATCTCTCAAGGTTAAAGCACTTATTCCCAAGTCCAGACAGCCAGAATCCACTGTGGACAGGGGACATTGTGGGGGGAACCACTGGTCACAGAGCCTGGCAAGGTGTTGGGTGTCTGATCAGAGGGATTCGGTCACTGTCCACCATACTCACTTCATGGTCCTCCCTCCCACTTTGGGCACATATTTCTCTGAACCCTGTAGTGGCTTCCTGGTGGTACTGGAAGTACTGTGCCTGATTTGCATACTTAATATTTAGCTCTCTTCTTTTACCTGCTGATGAAAACCTCTCATGTCTTGCTAATGAAAGTGGTGGGCAGAGTCTGTATATAATGGATTCTTAGAAACTCTTAAGTACAAAGACAAGGAGAGAAGTTTTCAAATCAAGGAAATGTGACACTCTGCTCTCACTAAGAATTCTCTTAAGCTAAAAACACTCTTGGAGGTGAGCTACGATGGGATGGGGCTGGCTAAAGGTTTCCGTCAAACAAATGAGGAGGGAGGGAGCGTCAGAGACAAGCATGTCGGTCCACTGCTGGCATTCAGGGTCCACCTCGATGAAACAGACCACACAGAGGTGGGCGGTACCCTACCTGATGGCCCTTAGCCAATCTCCAGGCATGAACATTCACACACCTCTGCTAGAAGAACAAACTGGGTGACACACAGAGGGTGAGGAAAGAGCAGGGAACACTGGGAAGAAGTGGGACACATGGTGGCCCAAAGACAGGAATTGTGTAAATGGATTTGTATAGATGGTTGAATGTTAAAACTGACAGTCTGATCTGAAAGCCTTTAATTCACAATTAGACAGTTCTTAAAAGGTGGGGGGAAAGAAGGGTCCAACTGAAGGAAGTACCACTGAAGGGATGGGATACAGTGGCTTCTTCCTTTGAAGCTGCAAATAGAGACACTCTAATACAACATATCTCTTGTTTTTCAGGAAATATTTGACCAGGAATGGCCCCCAAAACTGAGAAGGTGCAAGGGGTATAAATGTGGGTGTCAGACTAGCCCACAGTTAGTGTCCTGGCTCCCCAACTCTTGGGTGAAGCTGGGGTGCACGGACACCCAGGTGAGCACTCATTCTGAAATGCGCATCTGTGCTCCATGCATCTCCCCTTGCTATTCTTGCCTGCCTTCTTCGTTTACTCCTTTGCTGCTCAAGTTCTAAGTGGACGAACGCTGATGCCCAGCTTGTCCTCCACACTCATCCTAGATTTCCATTGAGCCCAAACACCAAATAACAGCTCTGCACTGAGGCCCATCACTTGAAATCTCCTGGACAGGCCTTCCAGGCTTCTACAGATTATGACCGACAAAAGATCTGCTGGTGGTTCAAATAGGCCATGTACTCGCTCGTCACAGAAAGGTCAGAGGATCAAATCCCCCCAGAGGCACCTCAACAAAAGACCTGGTGATCTACTTCTGAAAAATCCCCATTGAAAACGGATGGAGCAAAATTCTACTCTGACATACGCATGTGGGGTTTCCATGAATCACATCGACTCAGTGGTTTACTGGCACAAGTTCTTTATGATGCTCCATGGGGGGGTGGGGGGGTTCTGATTGACCGCATCACACACATTGCTCCTTTTGCCCAGAATGCTCTGCTTTCAATGGAGATCACTCTGTGTGTACAGCCTACGCAGCCTATCTGGCATAAGGCATCACACCCATTTCTCTGTATATATTTCCCTGACTTACTTCCTACAGAGGAATACGCACAACTGATGCTACTTATGTGGCTGTGTATTTTATGTGGCCTGTGTAGTTCACTAAAACAGAAGGTGGAAGGCTGCATTGGGTAAGGGACAGGGGCCATTGTGCTGTGACAGCTCTTCCTGCTGTCTGTGGTCTCTTGTTTAGTGAGGGTTTGTGCTCAATTGAGAGCAAGGTAGGTTGGAACCCACCTCAAAAAACACCTGCATTCTGCACCTGCTCCAAGAGTCTTTCAACACCACCAAAGCTTATAGATCTTGGGAGTTTGAAGCTCATCCCTGGTGAACCTCAGCTGAGAAACTGAAGTTAAACCAGAGAAGTACTATGGGTAGAGCAAGCAAGAGGACTGGACAATTGGCCAACCAAAGATGGGCATCAGTAAGTAAGAACATTAAAATGACAGTGTCATCTTGCTATCTAGGACTGTCATCTGTCCCACTGAGCTACCACTGATGACCTCTGCACCACTTGGCCCCAGGATCTAATACCAACAAATGGAAATCATCATCTACTGTCTTTGCCCCTTGTGTCTATCTGTTTAACACGTTGTGGTGACTTGTGAGTAATGGGATGCTGGGAGCTATTTCAATGATATCTCAAATATCAGCAGGGTCACCCATAGGGTGCTTCCAGGTTTCAGTTTGTGGGACACCATGAGTTTCCACTGAGATTAGTTAATTCCTCTATTTGTTAATTCCTCACTTGCTCAGGGAGTCGCTCTGGTCTCTTTCAAAGTGCTTAAAACAATTAACCCCACTTCTCAAATATTTATAAGATTCATCCAGGGGTTATTTTACCTATCCTAATGAATCACCAGCCTTCCACTGTGGGCATTTGGATGACTTAGCCCCAAGCCCCACTACCAATAAATGGAAATCATCAAAAATATTCATCCCAGTTACTGAAGCCCTCAATCTTCATGCTGCAGGAATAACTCTTGAAAGGCCAGGAATCAAATGTTCCCTTTCAAAGGACACCCTTAAGAAAAGGAGAAACCAAGCAGGGGCAGAAGGAGAAAGCATACACAGTGCATCTAGCTTACAAATGACTTTATTCCAGAACATGTAAAGAACCTTTACAAATCAATAATAATAAGGTTCCAAAATGATCAAAGGACATAAATGGGATCATTCTTCCCCTAATAACCAACCTCTGAGAACAACCCAATACCAACCAACTGGGGAAAAAATAATTAACCAAATTGCTTTATAGTGGCATCAAAATAAAAACTGAAGAAGAAAAAAAAACCTTCTGTAACTTCTAGCAACATGGGCGAGTCTCAAAAATACATCATGGTGAGCCAGACACAAAAGAGAGAATACAGTCTGATTCCATTCACATGAAAGACTGCCACCCGCCAAAGCTTACTTTGGTGACATCCATCAGAACAGGGGTTGCTGGAGGGAGGAGGACAGAGACACAGGGGACCTGGGGCTGGAGCAGAAGTGTCCTGTACCTAGAGTGGATGTTGGCTACATTTTCCAGAGCTTACCAGATTATACACTTACCTGTACATTTGTTGCATGCAAATGTGTTGTTTGCTTTATTTTTTTAATCATTTTATTGGGGGCTCACACAACTTCTACCACAATCCATTCAAACATACATTATGTGTCAAGCACATTTGTACATTTCTTGCCCTCATCACCTTCAAAACATTTGCTTTCTACTTGAGCCCTTGGTATCAGCTTCTCATTTTCTCCTCTCTCTCACCACTTCCTCCTCCCTCAGAAACCCTTGATAATTATAAATTATTATTATTTTATCATATATTACACTCTCTGATAGCTCCCTTTCCTGACTTTCTGTTGTCCTTCCCCTAGGGTGGAGGTAATATGCAGACCCTATAATCCGTTCTCCCTTTCTAACATACAATCCCTCCAGCCTCCTAGCATTGCCATTCTCACCACTGGTCTTGAAAGGATCATCTGTCCTGGTTTCCCCATGTCTCCAGTTCCTCTCTGTACCAATGTGCATCCTCTGATTGGACTGGATTTGTAAGGTAGAATTGGGATCAAGATAGTGGGGGTGGGAGGAAGCATTTAAGAACTAGAAGTAAGTTGTATGTTCCATCATTGCTACACTGCCCCCTGACTGACTCACCTCCTTCCCACAACCCTTCTGTAAAAGGATGTCCCATTACCTATAGATAGGCATTTGGGTCCCAATCTGCACTCCCCCTCATTCACAATGATATGATATTTTGTTCTTTGATACCTGATCCCTCTGATACCTCATGAACACAGGCTGGAGTGCTTCTTCCATGTGGGCTTTGTTGTTTCCCAACTAGATGGCCGTTCATTTACCTTCAAGCCTTTAAGATCCCAGACCCTATATCCTTTGATAACCAGTGTGGCAGTCATGTGCTTAAGTTAATTTTATGATTGAAATGTAGGGGTGGAGTCTAGCCTGTTAATCTGGAGATAGCCATTGAGTAGCCAATGAGGCCACTATGTGGGCATGGCTTTCTCCTGAGACTTCTGGGAAATCTCGTGATATTTCCCTCATGAAGATGAGAAGCTATCTTCCCCAGTTGTTGGGAGTTAGTCTCAGAGGTAATGAGTCACGAAAAAGACAAGATGGCAGCATCCGAGAAGCTGGAGGAGCCAGCAGAGAGACCACACAGCTTTGCCCTGATTGAGCCAGACCTCTGAAGCTGGAGTGGCATGCTGTTGATGGACTCTGAGCCCTGGAAATGAGGAGCCATGGGGAGACCCCTGCCAGCACCAGAATTCTGCACCCACTGACCTGTGACTTCGTGAGTTGGAAGGAGATTTTGTAGACTGATTTCGGGCATATGGGTTAATATCATACTTATGACTTTGTATTGGACTGGTTAAGGATGCCTTCTTAGTGTCACATTAAGGATGCCTTCTTAGTGTCACATTCCTTTTGTATATAAACTCTTTCCTTATATCCATATGCGTGTCTATGAAATTTTTTCCTCTAGTCTACCTGGACTAACACAACCAGGCACTACCAGCTTTCTTCGCCACATTTACTTATGCACACACTTGTCTTTAATGATCAGGTCAGGAATGTGAGAATCATAAAATGCCAATTTAATAGAACAATGTGTTCTTGCACTGAGGGAGTACTTAAATGGAGGCCCAATGTACATGTGCTATCTTAATACTAGACCTATAAATATATACACATATTTCCCCATCATCCTCTATAAATATGTTTATACATGAACATGCCTGTATTTAGACCTCTATAAATGGCCTTTCCCTCCTAGTTCTTTTCTCTATCGCCTTTTACTTACCTCTTGTCCCACTATCATGCTCAGCCTTCATTTAGATTTCAGTAATTCCTCTCGGTTACTTTGCTTTTGATCAAGTCTACCAGGCCTCTTACACCCTCCTTGCACCGACTTTGTATCACTAGTTGTTCCCTTGTCCTGGAATTGGTCAACACCACTTCCTTCTCCCCAACACCACTTCCTTCTCCCCATGTTCCCCTCTTCCATGCCCCCCTGGAACCATCAGTCCCCTTGTTTTCTTTGCCAGACTATTTATCCAGCCTATCTCATCTAGATAGGCTTACAGAGTTATGCGTATGAAGTTTATTTTTAAAGGGAGGGGGGAAAAAAGTCAACCACATACCTTCCCCTTTAATGGGTGCATTATTCCCATAGCAATCTAATATTTCCAACAACCCAATGGAAAACTCAGATTACTGAGTTCAGTAGGAGATGGGGAGTCCCACAGCTGACCCCGCAGTTGTAAACACTCGGAGAGATGTCTCTCTAAGACCGAGCACACTCCGCCATCTCCCTCTGGGACACACAGGCCCCCAAGTACAGTAGGAGGAGCACCCTGCAGGTGTTTACCAAAGGGCAGTGACGAGGGCTGACCTCCCTCCTGTGGTGATTCCTCCACCTCACTTTCCTGGCTCACACTGAAGGTGGACCAATTTCCTGTTATCTGAGGAGTCTATCTTGGTCAGTGTTTCCCAAAGTGGGAACGACTACTCCCCAGGGTGTGATGCTGGAAAAGCAGATACCTACACTTTATCCTCGATGGGTTATATAGCACAAAGGTTTTCAATTACCAGCAGGAGAGGCATTGAATACTTTTTTTTAAGGAGGTGGTACGCCAACTAAGTTGGGGAACCTATCCATTCTAGGTCATCCCCCAAATTCGCCTTTAGAATGAAAGGGGTTTCATTACCTAGCACAGGGGGTGTCTTAGGAGGAACACCAGTGAACAGGAAATATTGTCATTCCCCCAATGTACTTCAAGAACACTGGTGGAATACAGGTTTGCATGATGGGCTGCAAACTGCAAGTTCAGCAGTTCAAAACCACCAATCACTCTGCAGGAGAAAAATCAAGCTTTCTCCTCCTGGAAAGATCCAGTTTCAGAAGCCCACAGAGGCCCTTGTCCCCTGCCCTAAAGCGTCACTGAGATGTGGAAGCAGAATGGTGGCAGTGAGTTTGATGACCCCATTTGTTGTTGCTCTAGTTATGGTTTGGGGAGAGGTACTTGTGGAGCCCTGATTTCTTCATATTCAACAACAGCACTAAGAGGCTGGGAGGTCAGACAGGCCTGAGTCCACGTTCAAGCTCGTTGCTGGGGGCTGAGCGAGCTGCTTAACCTCTCTGTGCCTCGGGGACATCATCTGCTTCATGGGTACAATCAATGTGACTCCCTCACTAGAATGCTGTTAGAACTAAGAGAGAAGAGAATTAAAGTGCTTCCACCCTTACTTTTGTGTCTCGCTTAGCTTCATAGCTAATTAGAGGGGGAGAGAGAAGAGAGAAGGAAGAAGCTAAGAAGCAAATCATGCAAGGAGTAAAGAGAGAAAGAAGCATTCAGAGAAAAGGACTCACATGGCAATAAAATAAAGGCATGAGAGAAAAAAGGTAGAAGCAGAAGGATGAAGGCCAATGAAACTTTCCTGCCCACAGCTGGCCCAGGCCGTCCACAGCTTGCCGAGCATAATTCCGGCCTGGTTATTTAAAGGACTTTGGGATAATACAGTGGGAAGACAGATCTGCACTCTAACTCACACAATTTATCACACAGGGAAGAACCACTAATCTTTTTAGGAAACAAGGTATTCACAGTTATTTAAGGCTAATATTTATGCATCACCACACATGGTGAGCACAACCCAGTTGCCATCCACACGGCCAAGATCCAGGAAGGTCTTTAGCAGCAACGGTCCATATTTTAAGGCACGTTTAGAAGCCATGCCCAGTCATCTGAACCGGCTCTGTTATTAACTGCACCCATACACCAGATAGATGCATGCACGCTGTTAATTAAAAGAGCGGATTTTCCTGAGGTGGGTGAATGTAAAGCTAAGTTGGGTAGTTGCAGCCTTGTGTGAATTTCATACAGGCCAAGGCTGAAGTGTTCCCTTGCAAAGCATAATCAATTATTCAAACTCTGAACCTTCAGGAAACACATAAATATAGTTCCTGCACAGTCCAGCTGGTCCAGCTCAAAAATCTACATTTTATAAGGTGCTGAGAACAAAAGAGGGGGCCGTGGTACTGGTGAATCCTGGCATTAACCAGAGAGATTACTAGCCTCTGCCAAGCCCATCTTACCTGCCCCAGCTTATCCACACATGACCTGCATATGTGCTTCACTTTTCTGGGCTAGTCATTGGGGAGGCTGCCACTGTGACCCTTCAGAAGGCCCCTCTCCTAGACTCCTCTCCTCTTCTCTCTTCTCTCTTCTTGCCCAAGAGCTCAGCTTTACTCCATCTTTCCCCAGGCCCAGCTGGGTCAGTCCAGCTCTCTTGGCAAACCACCAGTGCAGAATACCCCTATCTTGTCTTGTGCTCTTGGCACTATCTGGTCTACCCATCTAGTCTACTCCTCTCTTTGGCATTGATTGTAAGGATGACGTTTCTGTGAGGCAGGAAACCACTTTCTTGCTCTTGTCATTTTCTGAGCTCAACACACATTAGTATCCCAAAAAGTCCTCTTCCCCAGGATGAGAATAATGCAACATTTTAATCAAGAAGAAGCAAACGAACCAAATCCCCTGGTGTGGAGTTGCATGCACCTCACAGCAACCCCACAGGTCCGACCGGAACAGTTGGGCTCTGGGTTTCTGAGGCCAGAAACCTTTAAGAAATTCTAAAGCCTCGCTGCGCCCCGGTGGCATAGTGGTTGAGTGCGGGACTGCAGCCGACTGGCTTGGTACTTCAACTCCAGCAGCAGCAAGGCTGAGCCTCCCACTCCTACCAGAGGGCAGTGATGCCTAATAATAAAAAAAAAAAAAAATTCTAAAGTCTCATTTCTCTCCTGCGAATTGTCAGGTGGATTTGAACTGCTGAGCTTATACAAACCCAATTTGTAATTCACTATACCACCAGGGGTCCTTGTTAGCTAGCTAAAACCAAACTCACTGTCATCAAGTTGATTCTGACTTATAGTGACCCTATTGGACAGAGTAGGACCTCCTATAAGTTTTGAGATAGCAATTCTTTATGGAAAGATAAAATCCCATCCTTTTCAGGCTGAGCCCCGGTGGCATAGTGGTTGTGCATGGGACTGCAGGCCATTGGGACAGAAGTTCAATTCCAGCAGTGGGGCTGGGCCTCTACTCCCACCACCGGAGAGCAGCATGCCCACCCCACCCCAAAAAAAAAAACCCATCCTTTTCTATGATGGTTTCAGACTGCTGACCTTGCAGTTAGTAGTTCAATTCATATCCATGCTCCCACCATGCTCCTGTAACTAGATAACCTTTGGTAGATGGAAATTCATGCTGCTGTACTCTAGCACAGCCTAATCCCTGTCACCAGGTTCCCATTTCTTATGTCTCATGTTGTTATTATGAAAATGGTTGATAACAAAGGGAAGTTAACATAAACCTGAGGCAAAGTTATAAATGTATATTCTTATCTATTCCAAGTGAATGAAAGCTAGCTCTGATTAAATACAATAGGATGGAAAATGCATTTGCCAAATAAATAGCTACATACCATGTGTTGTGTATGTGTTCTGTTCTTCTAGCAAAGATACCACGTATGATATGGCAACTACAATCGCTACTACAGCGCAAATGAGTCTGAAGTCCTCCAGCACCATTCACCAGCTGGTAATCACAGGGTCTGCAGTTCAAAATCATCAGCTGCCCGAAGGGAGAAAGTTAGAACTTTGTACTGCCATCAAGAGTCACAGTCTCAGACACCCACAGGGCCCCTTCTACCCTATCCTTCTGAGTTGCCATGACTCTGAGTCAGCTCAATGGCAGTGCGTCCCTTGTTTACACAGAAGCTAGATGGTTGAATTCCACGGCGATGTGACACAACAACTAGTCCTGTAACATCCACCAGATCTTTAAGATTGGAGCTACTTTCCACAACTCCCATGCCCTAAATTAGAGTATTGTTTTTGTTATTGTTTTCTGGCATTTTTACACAACTTAAAGTAAACCACTATTTTGTAGCATTTTATGTTTTTGTTTTCATTTCCTGAGGTTTCTCCTTTTCTTTCAAGATGTCAAAATCCATAATGCTGGGAAAAGGCTCTAAACTAGAAAAATCCTCCCTTATTTTATGTTCCAACCTGATGCCCTGGATCAACCATTCTCAGCATCCCAGTCACTGCACACTTCCTGAGGTCCTGGGAGTGGATACTGACCAAGGGGAGAGTCTACAGCACCTTCCCTCCCTTTCTCAACTAATTACCTTTCCACTAGGGTACTTACATTGTACCTACAGGAGAGAGGGTCAAAGCCCAGAGCCCAGTCCAGTTCACTAGCAACCCCTACTCTCTCTAATACATCATTTCTGTCCATTAACAACTCTACCCTAAATCAAAAATTCCAAGAAACTAGAAAGGTAATCCAAGAGAATGTGGAAATTATCCAGCAATACTGTTAATGCAACAGGGAGTAAAATTTTGCTGGAGATAATTCATCAGTAATTGCAGTAGCACATAAATAGTGAGCTCCCAAAAAGTCCAAGTCAGATTCAGAAAAGGATGTGAAACAAGGCTATCATCACTGATGTCAGATGGAACTTAGCTGAAAGTAGAGATGGTAGAAAGCTGTTTACTGGTATTTCATTCACTGTGCAAAGACATACTGCTCTGTGATTCGTAACGAATTATGGACAACGTTGTGAGACATAAGAAACTGAGAACTTTCACTGTGTTCATACAGAAGCTGTACACAGACCACGAGTCAGTCATTCAGATAGAACCAGAGAATCCCGCATGGTTTATAATCAGGGAAGGTGTGCATCAGCATTACATCATTTCCCTGTACTGTTCAACCAGTATGCTGAGATGATCATCAAAGAAGTTAGACTCTATGAAGAAGAGCAGAGCATCAGGATCCAAAGAAGACTTGTTAACAATATGTGATGCGCACATGACATAGCCTCGCCGATTGAAAGTGAAGAGAATTTGAAGGGTTCACTGGGGAAGATCAAGAACTAGTCTTCTGTATGTACTACAGCTCAATGGAACAAAAACAAGAATCCTTACAATTGGACAAATATGCCTCAAGATAAGCAGTACAAAGTTTGGAGCTTTCAAGGATTTCATTTTACTTGGACCCCAATCAATGCTCATGAAAGTAGCAATCAAGAAACCAAATGTCACATTTCATTGGACAGATGTGCTGCAAAAGACTTTTACAAGGTGCTAAGGAGCAGAGACACATGAGGAGTAGGGTGTCTGACTCCAGCCATGGCATGTTCGATTGCCTCATATGCCTGTGAAAGCTGGGCAATAAAGAGGGAAGAGCTGAGAAAAATGATGCCTCTGGGTCACGGCAGTGCTAAAGAGTTTTGACAGTAGTATGGGCTTCCAGAAGATCAAACAAGTCTGTCTTGAAAGATGTATAGCCAGAAGCAGGATGGCAAGATTTCATCTAATGTGTCTTGGACATGTTATCAGGAGGGATCCTTCCCTGGAGGACCTCATGCTTGATAAAGTAATAAAGGAAGAAGACCCTCAAAGATACGGATTAAACGAGCAGCTGCAAGGACTGAGGATGGTGCCGGGTCACTGTGAGCTGGCGCCTACTTGACAGCTTCGAACAAAATCAAGAGGCATTTACCAGACTTCTGTAGATTTAAAGGCCTTCATATCTTTAAAAAGTGGGTGTTTTCTTAATGACCAGGTAAGTATAAATGGTACTTCTGGCTATCGATGAGCATGCAGGTTGAAATCACTCATATGGTTTTAGCCAAGATTTAGAAAATTGCTAAAACATCTTTCTTCTGCCTTCCAAGGTTTTAGTGAAGCCATGTTTATTTTGATGGAGATGCTATTTTTCCTCCAAAGAGCTACTCTCTGTCAAATTCCCACGTAGATGGAAAAAGCGTCCCTCTCTCACAATGATCCAAGCTTCCTTGGGGAACACACGAGAAGAGGTGTCGAACTTTAGACTTTAACTAAAAGTCCAAACAAACCAACACCTGCCATGGAGTCCATTCCAACTCAGCAACTCACTTTTAGGCTTTCTGAGACTGTAAACCTTTGTGGAAATAGACAATGGCATCTTTCTCCCGAGGAGGGCCTAATGGATTTGAACTGCTGGCCTTGGGCTTCTTGGATAACTGATCAATCATCAGTAGACAAAGTGTCTCAAGAATTAGCTAGTAAAAGTACTGTCAGGTTAGAAATTCGAGGAAAGGGGCAGAGAAATAAGACTGCACGAATGGCCCATTCAAGGAGCCTTGGTGGCGCAATGGTTCAGTGCTAACTTGTGATCAAAGGGAGGGCAGCTCACCGCTACAGGAGGAAAGAGCTGGCACTCTGCTCCCAGGAAGATGAGCGTGTGCAAAGCCCTGTGAAGGGAGAGATACTCTATCGTATAGATTTGTTAGGAGTCAGAATCAAATTGATGGCAAAAAAAAAAAAACAGTTTGCTCACGAAGCCTTTATTGAGCAGCTGCTACCGGGGCACATAAAGAAGACCATGTAGTAGTATGGAATCAGCATGAAGGTTTTCGGTCACTTGGCTGAGTGTGCGCCCTGCATTTCTCAGCAGAATGCCTCCTGATGACATTTGAGCTTCAGTCATTTATCTGTAAATAGGGGATGCTTGATTCACAGGGCTGTTGTGAAGAGTCAGATCTCAAACAGAAAAAGTCTCTAAAGAAGTAGTAAAGTATGTTCTACATGCCAAACCTGGTCAATGAGACAAAGCACAGTCTATGCTTTCAAATCAATATCCAGAAGGAAAAAGAAGACTCAAACAATGAAAAAAATCGAAAATAAAAAGTGAGACAGAACTAAGCATAAGGATAAGCAGTAGTGAGCTGGCTTGGTTGAGCACAACTGGACCAACTCTGTGGGAAAAAATGCCCTGAAGGGTGGTGATCAGTACTGACATATCCCAAGCATAGAAAACTGCGCAGTTCTCAGTATGGTTTTTATGGACGAATTTGTGAGAGTAGATTGTTAAGCTTTTCATCCTAGTCTTTCTCTGTCTGGAATTGTCACAGAAACCGTCCACTTTGAGAGATCCTCCTAGTTTCTGAAACACTGGTGGCCTTAAGCCACCACAGTGTATCAGACTGATGGATGGGTAGTGATATCTGCCAGTAAAGAGTATGTGACCCCAGCCAGGTCCTTTTCCACAGTCTGACATGCATGTGAAATTCGTTGTTAGGTACTGTCTGATGAGTTGGTTTTGACAGATAGCGATCCTGTGGTCAGCAGCAGGAACATTGCCTGGCACTGGTTCTATTGGACCCCTTACTGGAGCCACTGTGTCAATCCGGCTCCTTGAAGGTCTGCCTCTTTTTCATTGACTCTGTTCAAAGCATCATGCCCTTTCCCAAGGATTGCCCTCTCCTGATTACATATCTGAAACATGTGAGCCGAAATGCTTCTAAAGAGAATTCTGGCTGTACTTCTTCCAAGGCAGATTTGTCTGATCTTCTGACAGTCCATGGTACATTCAATCATCTTCATCAGTGGCATAGTTCAAGTACTTCAGTTCTTCCGCAGTCTTCTTTATTCATTGTCCAACTTTCACATGCATATGAGGAGATTGCAAATACCGTGGCCTGGGCAGTTGTGAAAGTAAGATAATGAAAAGAGAAGACAGAAGAAGAAGTGACGGGTCTGAACTGTTGTGTTGGAAAAGAATAAAGAATATGCCCTAAACTGCCAAAAACCCAAACAAATCCATTATAGGAGAGATGCAACCAGGGTGCTCCTTAGAAGAGAGGGAAGATTGCTTACTTTGGACGTGTCATCAGGAAAGAAGAAGGACATGATATCTGGTAAAATAGAGTGAGGCCAATGCAAATGAAAGAAACCCTCAAAGAAATGGATATTCTCGATTAGACATAATGATGGACTCAGACAAAGTGGAGGACTAAGTTTCAGCCCACTTCACAGAGGCTAGCAACAACAAAAGGCACAGGAAAAGGATATACATATGTGGGGCATGGGAGGGGCGATTGAAAGGCTAGTTTGAAGCTTGCTTGTAAACATGCGAGGGGGTACCCACCCCCCCAAACTCAGAATTGCACTGGGCAGAGCAGAGCTTTCGTTGTACACATTTTCCCCACTAGGTGAGCATTGAGCAACTTTCTTTGAGTTCGTGCATCCAATAGCGTCACCTGGGAAGGTTCTCTCTGGTCACAGTGAATTTTTTTGTAAGAGCAGTTTTGCTAAAACCTCTTTTTGCATGTGATGGCTGATTTATGAGAATAGCGTGCGGCTGTGAAACTTTATTTTCTGCTCTGGAAAAATTCCATGGAGACTGGAGTGATGTTGAACTCAGCTTACAAGGACTGCGCTGTGGGAAAAACTCAAGTTATATGAGTGGCTTTAAAAAAAAGGTAAAATGACAATTGATGACAAACCTAGTTCTGGACATCTGTTAACTTCCCAAGGGATGAAAATGTCGATTTGTAATACATTTGGAGTTCATTCCACCAGGTCAGACTGTTAATCAGGTTTACTGTTTAGAGGTTCTGAAAGGATTGCATAACAGTGAGCAACAAAATAGCTTTTGCCACCAAAGGCTCACACAGCCATCTCAGTGTGCCAGTTTTGGGCAAAACAAAAAAACAAAATTAACTCAGCATGCCTCTCTTGCCCCATGCACCTTACTTATCTAAGTAAGTGAAACTTAATTTTGTTTCTGCAAATGTAGGGAAACAAGAAAGGATGGAGATATGATGATGTAAAAGAGATGAAGAATAAAACAAAGGCAGTACTGTCAGTCACACAAGCAGATGAGTTTGCAGAATGTTTCCAATTATGGAATTGTAGGCTTGAAAAATGTCTTAAATGCAGTGAAGAGTTCTCTGGAGGTTATAAGGGTGCTGTTTTTAATTAAATATATAGCTTTTAAAACTCCAGTTTGGGGGGTAGCCCCTCATATGCGGCTTTCTACTAGAACATCAGAAGGCTGACCTCTATAGAGGTCTTTCACTCACTTCTGTGCTGTATAAACTACCCCCATGATCTTTGTCAAATCCATGTTCTCCCTTTAGTTACAACTTGTTTCTTTTAAGTTTCTAGGTTGATGCACTTCTTCTCAAAGCTTTATTATAAGTATTAACATCTGGGAACACACAGTCCAATATGCTATCCACTTATCTCCCTATTAAGCATAACAAGTCATTCATAGCTATAAAAAATGTTTACTTGTGTCCTACCTAAAATTCTCTTGGGCATCTTCATAGTAAATGGGCACCATGACTGAGCAAGGGCTTTGAGACGAAGGAAATGTTCAAATGGTCTCTTTTCAGGTAGCCCATCTAAGGCACTAATTGGTAGACTATTTCAATTGTCCAGGTGTTCCTTGGTGACCTGGAGGCACATGAATGGGAAGGATGAATCAGGCCAGCAAGCAAAAAGAGCCCAAGAGGACCCCAAGATTAATTTGAAACATGGGTGCCAAAACTCCTTGAAGGAAACCTCCCTCTCAATTTACCTTAAATAACTGGAAAGCTTAACTTACTGTAACTTAACCGTAGCCTCCCATAGCATTAATTCAGGGTTACCTCTTAGAAGGATTGGAATTAAAATCATGATTTTGATATGTCTCTTTAAAATATCTGACTGAGCTTGACTTTTGAGAAGCCATGTGTTTTCATTCACTTGAAGACCCCTTTAGCAACATCACCAAATCATTCGTGAAATGTATTAAGAGATCACAGATAAATAAGCTAAGAATAGGACAAGTAAGTTATGAAAGAAGTACAACTGCCCAAGAAAGTATGATGAAATATTAAAAGTCACCAAAAAAAATATGTGAAGTAAAACAAAACTGTATTAGTATTTTCCATCTTCACTTGAGCAACGTTGATGACCATATTAGTCATTGGGGCCTGCTCCAACAGCTGGGGCATTTCCATCTCCCTTAGGAACACACAAAGGACCGCCCTTCCTGCTTCTGGGAGGGGAGTGGGGTATATGACAAGTTTTGACCAAGGAACTACGAGAAGAATTGCTGGATGTCACTTCTTGGCCAGGTCAAGGAGCTGCCAGTGGGAGATCCTAGGAGCTCTCTTTCTGTCCGCAACAGTGGCCAAGCAACCCTCCAGATGGAGACTGCTCATTCAGCAGGGCCAGAGGAAGGGCATTCGGAGCAGAGCCCAGCTGGCACACGAGAGATATCAACTATGAACAGGAAAGAAATGTGGGTGGTCCCACACCGTTAAGAATTGGGAGCTGTTCATAACCCTACCCGCTGATACAGTGATGCCACCTAAGAGTGGCCAAGAAAAACACAAGAGGAATGGAACATGTTTATTTCATTTTATGGTTCTTCGACTCAAGAAATTCCAATTATGGGAGTACACATAGCCGATAAAAAAAGAACAAGCCAACATAATATGAGAATAGTTTTGTCTTCAAAATATATCATAATGGCCACGAGGATTAAAATGACATAAGAATCCTGGTTTTATTTCTAACCAGACTATAAATTTGGGTGGCTTGTCTGTGAAATTTTAGATTTTTTTATATGTAAGATGAGAAGAAGTGTATTGTATTTCTTACATCACAGAATTACAGCAAGGATAAGTTACATGATATAGGTATAAACCTGAAGTGTATAGTAAAGTATTGTACACACATAAAGACACATCACAGTGTAACTTTCTTAGTTAAAACTAGGAAAAACTGGAAACAATTGAATAAACAACAAAAAGAGAATGGTAAAATTAAATATGGTAAACTCACCAGATTAAGAAGATACAAGCATGAGAAAATGCTTGAATAAGAAGAGCAATTTTGAAGGAATAGGGTAAAATTGATTATATAACATAATCACACATTATATAAAAATAAAGAGAATAATTAAAGGAACTATATCAAATATGAGAGGGCTTCAAAAGTTCATGAAAGATCCCACTAGCCTTTAATTCCATTTTCTCAGGGCCTTTTAGAAGCCTTCCTGCATATATATATATATATATATATATATATATATATATATATATTTATGAAGTTTTGCATGGTTATTTCAGAAATGAACATCTCAGTATCTCAGTGCCAATCTCAAGGTATCCTTCTGAGTAATAACTTAGATATCCCTGATTCAGCAATATGGTTTTTTGGTGACACACATGGTGTGCAATTAGCTACTAAGCTAAAGATTAGTGGTTGAAGCCCATCCAGTGGAACAAAAGAAAGGCTTCCTTTCATGAAGATTACAACCAAGAAAACCTTCCAGGGTGCAGTACATTCTCCATCACATAGGGTCTCAATGAGTCAGAATTGACTTCATGATCATACGTTTAAGTCTTTTCGGCACAGAGTTAGGATTATAATGCCTTCAACCTGTAACTCCACAGTACCTATTCTTATTACATTGCACATGACTTCCTAATGAAGATAAATTTTATTTTAAAATAGAAGAAAAGGTCTATGCAACAGTATGCTACTGGTGGCCTATAACAGATTCTTTCACCTGGGAAGTTCATGGGCTAAGACAAATACAAAGCAATGGTCAAGCAGGTCAGTTCCAAGCACAAAGCACAAATCAGGAAGAAGGAGTTAGCTCAAATGCCCTACCAGGAAAGGCATTTGGCTGGGAGGTACCTCCCCAAGGTCAGGGCCAGCATGTCAGGGAGCAAGCAGAGACCTTGCCCTGACAGCTGCCTCTGTAGCAGCTGGCTGCCCCAAGATGGATGGGAATCACAGCCGTTTGCAAGAGACCAACAGAAGGCAGACCATGTCCTGAGAAGCTATAACAACAAGCAGTAAAATTCTAAGGAGACCGGAGGGTCTCTACAACCACACGCTCCCCCGGTCTTGGCTGCGGTAATTATGACAGTGACAGCTGGGCAGCCCAGGGACCTGACTGGAATAGGCTAAGGCATGGGCATATGGTGCTGCTGGCAGGCAAAAGCGCCCACCCCTCTCATTCCTGCTGCTCAAGTTTAGTCCACACCCTCATGCCTGGCTGCCATAAGGCCATTAGAGAGGTTAACTA
Source organism: Nesogale talazaci (assembly GCA_004026705.1). Classification (NCBI taxonomy): domain Eukaryota; kingdom Metazoa; phylum Chordata; class Mammalia; order Afrosoricida; family Tenrecidae; genus Nesogale; species Nesogale talazaci. The sequence continues at coordinate 148,798 of PVJH01001110.1, forward strand.
TGCACCACGCCTGTGGCACGGAGGGTCAGGGGCTAGACTCCACCAAGGCTTCACAGTGGCCAAGGCCCGACATGCAATAGGCACTGCTTTGCAACTACCAACTCAATCTGAAATGACAGCAACACACTCCAAACCTCAATCCTGCAGGTGGGAGTAACCAGGCATTCACATCAGACCTGTTTTAGCAGAACTCTCTCTCTCTCTATTCGACCTTCTGGTCTACCTCACAGACTCATTGCCTTGATTATAACCATCTCTTGGATGCACACTCACTTGTCTGTCTCTTGGGAAGAAAGACTATATCTTCATTTCACGTTCAATCACTTCCTTATTTGAACTGAGTACCTACTATCAAATAGATCCACAACCACAGTAGTTCCTGGCCAGGAGACACATGCCATCAAAGAACAACCATGAAGCAAAAGAAAGACTGGATGAGAAATCACAAAGCCAAACCTTAGAGTCTAGGCATGGATAAGGCACTGTCGCCTGACCAAGAAGCCTAATCAAGGAAGGCTTCCTTAAAGGAGAATGAGCAGGTATTAAACAATTTAATGAAGATAGACTGGCTGTGGAAAGGGGAAGATGAAGGATGATGATTAGACATCTATCTGCAGGAAAGAGAAGTTAGGGTAAATAATGGGACAATTTGAGGAGCCCTGGCAGTATAGTAAGTGACAGGTTGAGTTCTTAACCTCAAAGTCATTAGTTTCAGTCTACCAGCCAGCTGCTCTGTGGGGAAAAAATGAGGTTTTTGACTCCAGTAAAGATATATAGCCTATGAAACCCAAAGGGGCAGGTCTACTCTATCCTATAGGGTAGCCCTGAGTCAGAATAAATTTGATGGCAGTGGGTTTGGTTTTTGCAGGTTTTAACTTAAGGCTGATAGGAAGTCACTGTTTTTAGACACAAAATGGCATAATCAAGTTTCACTTAGGGAAAGGATTTTCTCATAGTTAGGGTGGTGTCAGGACTTGGAGAGGCTGAGGATGCATAGTCTTAGCACAGAATCTGCCTGGAATATGACTGTCAGTCTCTTTGGACTAGAACCAAGGGAAGTGGAACCAACACAGATGTATGTCTATATGTTACATCCCTGTGCTTTATTCAACCTGTTGCCCAAGACATGTAGGTTCCACCCACCAGACTCCTATCTTGGGGGTTCCTGCTCTAGAGAGACTTCAGAAGGAACCCATTTTCTCCAAATGTTCTTGCAGGTAGCAAGGTTAAAGTATCGAAGGGAACGTTCCCTGTGCAGAAGCAGATGGCTTGCATAGCTAGGACTGTAGACCTGAGTTCCATTGAGGGTAGCACAAATTTTGAAGATTCTTGCAGATATGAGAGCTGTTCCAGATGTTCCCTGGGGAGACTTCTGCCTTGGAGTCCACGGGTCTATATTTAAATCCTGGTCTATTGGCTAAGCATTTAGTGCACTGCCGCTCAAGCCCTGTGTTTATAGAGCTAAATGCCTCTGCTCCTATTGACACAATGTCAATAAAGAGGGATGCATCAGACTCCTCCACCACAAAGGACATCAAGTTTCCCAGATTGATTAAGCTTCCTGATCCTCTTCAGCATCCAGGCAGCTACATGGCTCTGCCACTTGCTAAGCAAGCTGCTAAACGTGATATTCACTGGTAGGGGCTTCATTTTTTCATTTATAAAATTTACTACTACTGCTCATACCAAAATGTTGAACTGTACACACACGACAAATCAAAATCACCCAGCACCCCACTATTCACAGAGCAACATTACTCAATTTAAAATGCCTATGCAGGTTCCCTCCATACTCAGACAGGACTTAGCCAAAAACACACACTTTCATCTAGTATACTGGTATGACTTCATGCCAGTAAATTGTTTCTATGACAGTGCTATTCATCATCAGATAGTTTTCTGCCACTTGGATGGTCTGTCCTTTGACCAGTCTCCGAGGGTATCCAATGTTATGTTTCTATGCCTAACTTTCATGGAAGAAAGATGAAGCTTCATACTCGTGTGAAGATTTACGGTCTCAGAAATCCACAGAGGGCAGGTCTACCCTGCTCTGTAGGGCTGCTTGACTCAATGGCAGTGTGTTTAACTTTTTGATGCCTAATTTTCTGATCATTCCCAGGTATCTACAGTCGAGGGCCAATACAGGGGCTTACTAATAGTCTGCATCACACACATGACACGACCTTGCGAGTTGAAAGTAAAGATCAGTTGAAGCATTTACTGATGAAGACTAAATACTGCAGTATTCAGTATGGATTACAACTCAATGCAAAACAAAACAAGACAAACATCCTCATAAACTGACTAATAGACAATATTATGATAAATGGAGAAAAGATTGAAGTTGTCCAGTATTTTAGTTTACTTGAATCCACAATCAATGCTCATGGAAGCAACAGTCAACAAATCAGATAGTGAATTGCATTGGGCAAGTCTATTGCACAAGAAGTCCTTAGCAGTGGCTCTCAGCCTGGGGGGACAAGAATGCTTTGGGGCTTGAATGGTCCTTTCACAAGAGTCATCAGATTCACAATAGCAGCAAATTTACAGTATGTCTCATATATGTATGAAAGCTGAGGAAGATTGCAATGTAATTGATGTACTTTAATGATAGTGCTGGCAAAGTTCTTCTGGTCTGCCAGAAGAACAAACAAGTGTGTCTTGGAAAAAGCACAGCCAGAATGTTCCTTAGACACAAGGATGATGAGACATTTTCTCAAGTGTTTTGGACTGGTTATCAGGAAATACCAGTCCTTGGAACAAGAGAATCAGATTTAGTAAAGTAGAGGGTCAACAAAAGAGAAGACTCTAGAGGAGAGGAATTCCCACAGGGGCTTCGACAAAGGGCTCAAACATAACAATTGTGAGGGAGGCACAGGACGGGGTGGTGTTTCCTTCAGATGCAAATAGTCTTGCTATGAATCAGACTCAACCCAACAGCTAACAACACAGAATTTCTATCAACTGAGATCAACATGATGACTATGACTTTTGGAGTAATTATAGTCATTGTAGGTCCCTGGGTGGTGCAAAATGTTAGCACTGTAGGATTAATGGAAGGGTGCTAGTTCAAACACACCTAGTGGTGCCACAGAAGAAAGGTCAGGAGACCTGCTTTCATTAAAATAGCCTTACCACCTGAGTGCACTCTTGTTTCTTATTGCTTTCTGTTAGATTTCCCAGCTGTGAAGCAAGGGCAGAGTGGATACACAATGAGAATAGCTGATGTGGTGGTGACTGTACAATGCCCCTTGAGATGACTGAACTATTGAATAGTATGACTCGTAAATTGGGTGCCAATAAAACTGTTGGGGAAAAACTAAATAAATAAAAATGAAATCACAGCCCAGAAAACCCTATAGAGCTTTGGTCTCTGTAAGTGGTGGAGTCTAAATCAGTGCCAGGACAAAAGACTTGGTTTGAGGTTCATTGTAATCAGTAGTGCAATAACATTCTGGAAATGAATCCTTGAAGAGATTAGAAATAATCTCATTAGAGTAAGTAACTGAATGGGAATAATCAGAGGGAATTTGTCTTTTGATATTTAGATATAGCGTATAAGATCATGTTTCCTGCTTTAGAAAAGCATTGTTGTGTTCTTCCACCAACAAAATAAAGTCCACGATTCCATATGCCAATTTCATTTAACAGAAAGCATTATCACCATCATTTCTATCGTAATCACCATCATCATTGTACTACAAAGATCAAAATGTGTACCTCAAACTTTCTATTTCCTGGAACTAGCTAAATATACTCAATAAATTATTTCTATTAATGACAATTCTTAACTTACATGGAGACTGAATTTTTTCCCTTTACATTCATTGGCCATTTGGGAAACTTCTCTATAAAATTATCTGCTAATTCTCTGTACTTGCTTTCTTTTGCTATGTTCATCATTTGATTATTGATTTGTAAACATTCTTACATTAAAATGCTATTAAGCACTTGTTTTTTGTAGCAAAACACATATTTCTTTCTAGTTTGCAATCTAGCATTTCACTTCTTTATGATTATTTCAACAAAGAGAATATAGTTCTTTGGGGGTTGTAAAATCTATTAGTCTCCCAGTCCATGGATTCTGACTTTTTAAAGATTCTTAGAAAATACTCCCACATTATGCCATTAGACACAAATCATATATTTTAAAAACTCTATGGTTTCAACTGTCATATTTAACTGTCTTATCAATTGGAGGTTTATTCATATATGTTATGATGTTGTTTGTTTGTTTGTTTTTCAAATGACCAGCAAGCTGACTTAACTAACTGTAGTCTTTATATTTCCCCCAATGATCTGAAATACCACAATTTACGTTGTATGTAACTCATGTTTACATTAGTCTGCTTCTGCCCTCTTTGTACTATTTCATTGAATTATCTATCTGTCCCAGCAATTTAATCAAACTGCTTAAGCACTTATATACAAATATACATGCCAATATCAGTATGGGGGAAACCAGTCCCTGAGGAAGGAGGTGGAAAGGTTGAGGACCAGCATATTGGTGATCCATTAGGGCGAGTTTCCCTCATCCCATTTTTCCAATATGTTTTTGGTAACTCCATAGTCCTGAGTAAAAGCGTTCAATGGAATGTACAGATCACTATCCTCGTGAAGATTTCTAGATCCATCTAGAGAGGCTTGGAAACTGTGTGCCATTGTCTTTGCATGTCCGTGTCATTGAGAGGAGCACAGCACGTGTTCTCATTCACTTGGTTTACTTTTTATCAGCGTATTTCTAACAGTTTTTTCAGATACACAATAGGTATTTTGCAACTTTATTTCTAATGCTAATGATATATTTTACATTGTTATATCACTGATGCTTTGAAAAAGTATAACTTTATTTTGGCCAAACTTTATATCTGAACTCACCTAAGGGTACAGTAATTTTTTCAGCTTTTCTCCAGATAATTCCATCACATGTAAATCACAATAACCATCTATTTTCCAATAGTCAGGCCTCTTACATCTTATTCTGTTTTATTTCAGTGGTCAGAATCTACAGAACTATGTCAAATACTGTGGAGATTGTGACAGTCCTTTCTTCTTTAAAAAGGATTATTTTTAGGTTTTCATTCTGTATTATGATATAATTGTTGATTGTGATATGAATTCTTATTTCTTGATAAAAGGTCTCATTCTGTCATACTAATAGTTGATTTTGCATTCTGTTTCTTAGGAATGAGTGTTGAATTTTATTAAAAACATCTAAATATAAAAATAATGGACATTTTCTCTGGTGCTATATTAAATATTAAATGTATTAATATGTTTCCTAATATTGAACTATCCTTAAATTCCTTCATAAAAAGGAAATACATGTATATAGATATTTAGTCAGAAAAATTCACTCAATTGTTCTACAGCCAGATTTGTTTTCATCATATTTTATTTAGTGTTTTAATTTCATATTCAGAAGTTAATTTTCCTCTATTGAAACATATTTCTCTGGTTTGGGTATGGTTGTCATAGCTTTGAAAATTAATTTGAAAGAGGCTGTCACTTCTAAATCAACAATTACATCACAATACAAAATGAAAACCTAAAGATATTCAAATTTAAAGAAGAAATTAGTAGTAATAAGCATTAAGAGAACCTTCCAACTCATGAAGTCACAGGTCAGTGGGTACAGAATCCCGGCACTGGCAGGGGTCTCCACATGATTCCTCTCTTCCAGGGCTCAGGGTCTATCAACAGCAGAAGCAACTCATTGCTGGCAGAGGTCTCCATGTGGCCGCCCCAGCTTCAAAGGTCTGGCTCCATCAGGGCAAAACCATGTGGTCTCTCCGCCGGCTCCACCTGCTTCTCAGATGCTGCCATCTTGTCTTGTCTGTGATTCATCATCTCTGTGACTAATTCCCAACAGCTAATTCCCAATAGCTTCTCTTCTTCATGAGGGAAATATCGCGAGATTTCTCAGACGTATCAGGAGAAAGCCATGCCCACACAGAGGTCTCATCGGCTACTCAATGGCTATCTCCAGATTAACAGGCTAGACTCCACCCCTACATCTCAATCATGAAATTAACATAAGCACATGACTTCCACAAGACCACAAATATTTATGAGAGTAAAAAGCTACATCTTTCTTCCTCAGAATAACTGATGGCTTCCATCTGCTTGCTTCTATGTTCATGGGTCAAAAGACTCTCAATGATTTTATAAATTTCCTCCAGAAACAACTATCAGTTCAATCTATTGTTAATCAAAATTTCAGCAATGGTTTATTAAAACCCAACAAACATTTTAAAATAGTCAGATGGAAATACATATGGTGTACCAAAGCCAAAACACTATTCAACAACCTGTTTTACCTAGTTTTAAGGTTTCCTATAAAGCTTAGTCATCAGGGCAGTTTGTAGTGGTGAAACAGTAGTCATATCACTCAGTAGAATTAAATGAAAAGTGCGGAAATTGGCCCACATAAAAATGATTATTTTTTACAGAGGTACCAGGGTAAGTCAATGCAGAGAGGGCAGTATTTTCAACAGAGGTGCTAGAAAAAAATGAATGTCTATGTGTAAGAAAATAAAAAGAAGAAGAAAAAATATAGGAGCCCCAACCTTCAACACATGCTAGACACAAAACATTACCTCAAAATGAACTATAGCCTAAATTTAAGAAATGAATCAAATATCTTCTCGAGGAAAACAGAAAACAATTATTGAGACATGACTAAGGCAACAACTTCTTAGATATTATACAAAAGGACCAGAAAAGAAAAATTATACATTATATTCCTTATAGTTTAAACCTCTTGTACTTCAAAGCACAGCATTTTTTAAAACAAGAAGACATAGCTGAGAAAGATACTTGCAATACATTGAGGTAAGAGATGGACTTCAGGCCTCTACTCATACACTCCCTCAATACAAGAATACTTTGTTCTAACAAATTGGCAGTCTGATAGTTTCACCCTCCTGACAAAATTGCTAAAGGCAAAATAAGTGCATAAATAAATGTGGTGAAGAAGAAGGATGGTGCCCAGCTATTAAAAGATACAGCATCTGAGGTCTTAAAGGCTTGAAGTTACACAAGTTGGTATTCAGTAGAGAAGCAACAAGTTCACATGGAAGAAAGCATATGGCCAGTGTGATCATGAGGAGTAGGGACCGGGTAATAGGCATTAACTGACACATAACAAACAAACAAAAATATATTTTTGAGACTGAGGAGAGTTGGAACAGGCACCCAAAGTCCATCTATAGACAATGGAACAATCTCACCAAAGAGGGACCACAGGGAAGGGATGAATCAACCAGGGTGCAGTAAAGCATCAATGAAACACACTATATTCTTCTGGTTCCTTCAGGTTTCTTCACCCCCACTACCATGACCCCAGTGCTGCATCTCAACTCAGACTACACCAAAACATGTACACAGGTATAGATCAGAGACGGATGCTCATGACACACAGAATCCAGGAACAGAGTGGGAATAATGATATCAGAAGCGTAGGGAGAAGTGAGGCAAAGGAAGGGACAATGACTGACATATAACCATACACCCCTCTACAAAGGGAAGAACAACAGAAAACATGGGGGAAGGGAGACAGCAGTCAGTGTGAGAGATGAAAATAATAACAATGTATAATCTATCAAGGGGTTATCAGGTGGGGGAGTTCATACTAAGGTTTCAAAAGAAAGTAGATGTCTAGAAAAGAATGAAGGCAACATATGTACAAATTTTCCTGATGCAAACAATAGATGGATTGTGATGACTGGTAAGAGTCCCCAATAAAAAAATATTGTATATACATTGAATTAAAATAAATCTCATTTTTATGAAAGCAAAATGTTGGTATTTGAATGAAATGTTATTCATATTAAAAGTAAGATACAAAGAAAAGATTTGAATAGCCACTATATTCAGAAAAAGATACAGATGGCAAATATGCACAGGAAAAGATGTGCCATGTCCTTTGTCCTAAAGAAAGTACGTGGTACAAACACAATGAGACAGCACTGCATACCCACTAGAATGACTCTTTAAAGAGGGATAATGCTGACTGTTAACAAGAATATGAAGCAACTGGAATACTCATGGATTTGGTATTGGGATGCACATTATCCTGTCACCAGGGAAACAGCTTGATTGGCTCATAGAAAGTAAAATACAGTGACTACATGAATGGACCACTATCACACCTAGGTATTTTTACCAGGAAAACTAATAGCATTCATCCTCACAAAGAGTAGATGAGAGTGGTTGTATTGATAATATCCCCAAACTGGGATCAATTCAAACACCCCTCAGTGGAAAACCCATGATGGAACACCCATAGAATGGTTGACTACACAGCAATACAAAAGGAATGGAATAAGTACATACAATATAAGGTAGATGAATTTCAAAGTCATTGTCCCCATCATTTTCATTAAATTCTAAAGAAAAAATGTGAAGAAGGATGGCTGCAAACGTGCAGAGGAACTTTCTTTGGTGGCACAAATGCTCTATATGAAGACCATGAACATATAAAACCTTATCAAATCACAAGATTAAATACAATATTTTTATTGTATGCTAACTTTAACTCAGTGTTTTTCAGGAGGCTCTTCTATTTCCCCCCATTTCAAATGAGGCTAAATAGAATTCTAAGTCAAAATGTTCTTTGGGTTATTTCCCCATTAGAGTGTTATGTTGGAAGCATTATTGTCTTGAATCCAATGTGCTTATGATAACTCAAGCAAGACTTTGTAGTTCAACTGCTGAATAACTCAAACCACAGTAGGAAAGTGTCCTTCCTGTGAGGTAAGATTTTTCCCCCTCTTTTTTGAATTTTTTAATAGTAAGGACATTAGCAAACCTTTACTGAGAACTTACAGTGTTCCAAGTCCTGTTTTACAGGATGTGTTCTTATGCCTTGGAATTTCTCAGTGATAAATCCACTTGGGATGTCTTTTTTATTACTGTTCTGAACACTCAGAGAACTGTTACAATATAGACAATTAGCCTTTGGGGAAGTTTCTTCTGTTGTTGTGAAGAACTTTCTTCTGTTGTTTCCTAGCCATTTTCTCTGTTTCAACTTCTCTTTCTTCTCTTCTACTAGGACTCCCAAGGATAAGACCTCCTAGGGATTGATCCTTCCTTTCCTTTATATCTTAGTTTATAATTTCTCCTCTTTTATTGCTTTTCAATTTGGTCATCATATTTTTAACATCTAAAGACTATTTTTTGTTTTCTGAGTTTTTCTTTTCCCTAAGCAATTGTTCTTCTTCTTTGAATGCAGGAGTATTTCTTCTTCTTAAATTTCACAGAATAGGCTTACTAGAATGTATTCTTTTAATCTTGTTTTTATTACTTTGTACATTCTCTATTATCTTTAACACACACACACATGCATCCTTGTTGATTCCTAATTGCTAATTTTATCTTCGTGCTCTAGCAGAAATTCTGATAGGGAGTGGTTCCGGGGTGGGAAATGGTAAGATAAGGTGCTTGAGAGTCTATGCGGGAGGTAAGCAGACCTTAATAAGGAGAGTGGGGAAGAACTAATACCTTCCAAAATGGGGACAAAGTAGTCCAGGCATTATCATTCAAAAACAAAGATGTAGCATTTCCCGCTCCCTCTCTCTCGTATAAGTGTCCATTTCATCACTTTCTTAGAAATCAATTCAGCTTGTGCAGGGAGGACAGGATGGTATCAACTGGTGCCCTTATACTGTGCACAGATATCCAATTAATCCATCTGGTGGTTGATTAGCTTAACTTCTCGATCCTGGCAGCTGGGAGTACCTTAAAGCCAGAATCCTCTCAAGTTCTTGGCCTCCTCAGAAGCTCTTGTGATGCCTGCTCTCATCAAACACTCTTCTCTGAACGCATTCTCTATATTCTCCATAGCCTAGTCATCTTCACATTCGTCATCCAAGTTTGGGTTTTTTTCCCTTCACTAGTTGAAGACCAGCTCTCTTCATTTCTAGTTACCATATGATTTTAGAGGCTGTGCACTTTGATGTTCTATTTTGTATTTCTCTATGTATTTGTGCTGGGTGCAAATATCTTTTCAGTCCACCCTCCTACAAGAACAGTCTCCTTCATCCTCCAACTCCTGCCACTCAAGCATCTATAGCCACTAGCACATCAAAACAAGTCCAAGGATGTAAGCAACGTCACTGAACTGTTCAAGTTGAGCTATTAAGTGGGTGTGTCTTTTGCTGTAGATATTCTCAGCAACACAAAAATCTAAACACTGAAATACTCTCAATAGTGGCATCTGCCACCACAGATCTTACAGAAGTTATCATGACTCAGGGGACAAACCACATTTTTAAATGTTCTATGATTATCTTAAAGATTCTACATATACATATATATTCTTCACAGGTTCTACACAATTATTAAAAAAATCAAAGTCAATTACATAATAATAAAATGAATCATACAATCACTCTTTCCACACCCTGATTTACTATGCTTCTTGATTTATCAAAGACTAGAAATGGCTTGCTTAAATCTTTTACTATAATTTTGGTGTTTTAATAACAACTTTAAATTGCTTTATGTATTTAAATGCTGTATTTTATGGGCCCAGATAATCATGACTACTCAATCTTCACAGTGAAGTAGACTATGTATCAAAATGAGATAATTATATTCTGTTTAACTGTTTTCTCCCACATTTTACTTTTTCTGATGTTGATATTGTAAGTGAAGCATTATTTGGGTTGATGTATTCTGGACATACAGTAACCCATAACTTTATTCTTCTCTCTCTCTCTCTCTCTCTCTCTCTCTCTCTCTCTCTCTCTCTGACAATTTACACTAACTTTTCCATTTAAACAGTAAAGGGCCTGTATTTGGATTTAATTTTGACCCAAGAAGGGGCTTAATTCTATCTGTCCATTCAATACATATTTATTGAACTCAGCTCTGTCATTATGAGTTGGGATTAATTCAGTTCAGTGAGTATATATGTTAGGGCTGAGGGTCAGGTATGAACAAAACAAAAATGACTTTTTGACTCTTTTGGGGGGTAGAGGGACACACACCAAGTTTTATTGGGGTACAGGGCTATTTACAGGGGCACATAAAGATGGAATGTCACACAGAGGAGGAGGGAGGGAGAGAGAGCCTGTGGGCAAGGGGACATGGAAGGAGCCCTGTACCAAGCCCAGCCCTTAGGAGGTTAGGGAGCAGTGAAGGCCCAGACAGACTTGGACTGGCAAGGATGGTGACGGAGTCCATGCCCACCCTTAGGGCTGGAATCTGACTCTGCTATACAATTTTTATCTTCTTTTCTCTATTCAGATTCATAGTCTGTTTGTTTGTTTGTCTATTCTACCAATCATTACAAGAGCCAGGGGGGAAAGCTAAAGATTTCATACTCATTCATCATTGAGAAAAAGGTAATGCTTAACAAACTAGGAATAAAAATTATTTTCCTTAACCTGATAAAGAATATTGATATAAAACAAGAAACATAAAAATATATAACCAATGGTAAAGCTGAGAAATGTTCCCCTTGAGATCAAGAATAAGACAAAGATGTCCAATTTTACCACCTCTATTCAATATTTTACTGGAAGTTCTAGTCAGAGCAATAAAGCAAGAAATAAATTAAGAACACCAAGATAAGAAAGGAATATGTTGTCATTATATCTAGGGTGTCTGAGTCTTTGTAAAAATTTACTGGCATAAATAACCTCATGTTTCTTCTGTGGAGCAGATTGTGTGTTTGAACCCCCAACCTTGAGTTTAACAGTTTAACACTTACCCTGACAGTGCCATGAGGGTTCCTTAACAAATAGAGAAAACATAAAATTTTTAAATATTGACATTCCCATTAGCAAAAAAGAACAATAAATATTCAGAAATAAAAGGAAAAGTATCCAAAACCTCTACACTAAAAATGATTATGCATAGAAAGAAATTAAAGAAAATCTAAATAAATAAAATACTTTATTTTTGGAAAGATTAAAATATCCCCAAATTAAATTTATCTATAAACATTTATGAAATCTCAATCAAAATTTCACTAGGTTTGGTGTCTGTGTGCTTTGTGGGGAGGTAAGGGGGTTATAGGTATAGAAATTGACAAACTAATTCTAAAATGTTTATAAAACTTCAAGGGCCAAGAAACCTCAAGGTGATTTTTCAGAGGAAATGCATAGTTCCAGGCTTACACAATCAGGTTTCAAGACTTATTTTAAAGGTCTAGTAAGGAGAAAGGGGTGATAGTTGTACAAAACCAGGCAAACAGTAAAACAAAACAAACCCACTGGAATAGGATAGAGTCCAGAAATAAGCCATATACTATTCAGTCATCTATTTTATGAAAAGTTGACACTGCAGTACAATCTTTCAAGGAATGTTGCTAGACCAATGAGATAAACACATGGGGAAGATGTATCTTGACTCTTTTCTCACACCACACACAAATACTCGCACACACTATCACTCAATCAATCAATCAAAGAGTACTGGATTGCAGTTATAAATACATAAGGGTTAAACAATAAGGTTTGAACACAAAAGCATCTTTTTGAACATGACACATACACACACACACTATTATATCCCAGTTCTACTTTACAAATCCCCAGTTCTACTTTACAAATCCAGCTGGACCGGAAGATGTACACTGGTACAAATAGGAACAGGAAACACCAGGAATCCAGGCCAGAAGAACCCCTTAGGACCGGTGGTGAGAGGGGTGATCATGGGAGGGTGGAGGGAAGGTGGGGTAGAAACGGAGAACAGATTGTAACAATCTACATATGGCCTCCTCCCTGGGGACAGCCAGCAGAGAAGCAGGTGAGGAGAGACATCGGATGGTATAATATATGACAAAGTAATAACAATTTATAAATTATCAGGAGCTCATGGGGGTTGGGGTAATAGGGTGGGAGGGGAAAGAATGAGGAGCGGATACCAGGGGCTCAAGTGGAAAGCAACTGTTTTGAGAACGATCAGGGAAACAAATGTACAAAAGTGCTTGACACAATGGATGTATGTGTGCATTGTGATAAGAGAATATGAGCCCCCAATAAAATGAATTTTTACAAAGATGTCTTATGCCATATCCCAATGCAATCCATATTTTTTATTTTAATTATGAATTAGGTAAAGGTTTATGGAGCAGATCACAGTCTTAGCAGTGTATACACATTGTTTCAACTCATTCATTGCAATTCCCTCAAACCATCAATACCATTCATCCCACTTCCTGCATGTGTTTCCTATTTCCATTCCTTCTTCCCTCCCCCTCTGAGCTTTGTCCTTTGGTAAAAAACTGTTTGCTCATAAAATGCCTTTTGACCTAATTGGGTCAATTTTCCTCTGCTAATTGAGAAGTTTTCTTCAAAATATACCATTCAGATAGTTAAAAATGCAGCCACCAAATGGTAAAAGGAAGACACACACATAATTTCCCAAAAGTTCACTTTTCCAAATTTATGTATGAACTCCTACAAATTAATTTTTTAAAAGCACTTCTAAATTACAATCATAAACCAAATGCCTGAGCTGATACTTCACAAAAGATGCTTTCTAAATGTCCACAGATACTTGGAAATGTTTCTACACAGTCATTTTAGATAGCGGTCTTCAAGTCAGTGCCAACACATGGCGACCTTGTGAACAACAGAGTGAAATAGTGCCTGGTCCTGTGCTAGCTTCAAAAAGGTTAGTATGTTTTAATCAAGAGTCTTATCAGGGAAATGCAAAATAAAAGCACAACACAGTGCACTAAGTATCCAAACCGCTAAAATGAAGAACATGGAAAGTACCAATGAGTGTGGAACAATGGGAATGGTCTTGCAGTACAGTTGGGGGTATATACTGATACAACATTCTTAAGAAATATTTGCAGGTATCCACTAACCCTAACCTTGTGCTTGTATACATGCTCAAACAAAATGCACACATGTGTTAGCAGAATTAAAACACGTGTGCTAGCATGATTTACAATGGCTAAAGTCTGGGAAGACCTCAAATGCCAGCAACAGCAGAATAAGCAAGTAAATGTTGTTTCAGTCCCACAACAGGGAACTACTATACAGTCATGAAAAAGAACAACTGACAACCTCACACTCAGGATAATTTCACAAACATAAGGATGACAGATAGAGTCCATAACAAATATATGCATCTGATCAACCCACCACACTGCCTGCCATCTAGCCATTGCGTTGATTTGGACTTATAACCCTGGATAGGGTTTCCAAGGCTGTAAATCTTTTCAGAGGCAGATCACCTCATATTTGTCCCAAGAAGTGACTGTTGGGGTTGAATCGCTAGTCTCTCAGTTAGCAGCCTACCTTTTAAGGTCACCAGGACCAGGATCTGCTCAAATATTCTATCTGGTGGTTATGGTTGAGCGTTCACATACATACTGGGTGATTTAAAGCATGTAAATTAAGATTTCTACAGTGATTACTCTTGGTGGGGGTGGGTGAGAGTCTCTGGAAGGGAGCTCAGGGTGTCCTCTAGATGCTAGTCATAAACATTATACTGATCAGGGCACTTGTTAGCCAGCTGTGTTCAGTTTTGTCAAGTTCTTTGAGCTGAATGCATTTTTCAGTATGTGTGTAACACTTCAATAAAGGTTAAAAGGAAATCTACCACCCCCTTTTTTTAAAATAAGGGAAGCTTCAGAGGGTTTGTAGGAAATTTTCATTTTCTTTTCATTTCGCTTCTTAAAATGATTTACTGTGTATTAGAGAAGACGCACAGAATTTCACACCCAACAATTTATACACATTCTGATTCAACTCATCCATGACAATCCCCTCATTGCTTACCCTATTTCATGCTTGTGTTTTTTGTTCCCATTCCTCCTTCTTTCATAACCCTCTGAACTTTGTCCTTGGGGAAATGCTCTCCTGCAGATATTTAATGGTTGATTATTCTACTGTGGAGATAAGTCAATTCCAGACCAAGAGGATAAGGGCCATATTCTCAAGGGTCTCAACAGTCTCTCTTTGACAAGCAAGCTTGGTTGCTTTTCTGATTTTGAGTTCTGCTCCTTATTCATGTCCTAATGGTTGTGGGGTGCTTTTAGTTTCATTCTTCCAGGAACTTTTGGAAGCTACTTATGTGTGTTAGGAGGAGCCATGGTGATGGAGTGGCAACTCACTGGACTGCAATCCACAGTCATCAGTTTGAAACTTCCGGCAGTCCTGGAGGAGAAAGAAGGAGCTTCCTCTTCCCAAACGATCCTGTCCTATAAGGTCTTTATTGAGACAATATGGATTTGATGGCAGTGACTTTAGTTTGTTTTGAGTAGGTATGAGTATCAAAATGAATATTTAAATACTTTTTGTGAGACATGATTGCAATGTGTTTTTGGCTTTTATTTTACATGTGTTGTTTTTATAGTACTTTGGGTATGAAAGATGAGAAAATTAATATTGCCTCTCTAAATCCTCTCTCATTTTATTAATATAACCATAAATATTTAGACCCAAACTGTAATTGTCATTTTTAACAACTGTTAGATTATTTTGTATTTTAAACATTATTTTGCATTTTTATAGCCACTTTTACTATAAATTGCATAAATATTATTAAATATTTAACTGCTTTCAATTATTATTAGCTTTTATAGTTCATACTCTCCATTCTTGGCTTACTGACTGATTCACCTCTCATTTGACTGGGAACCATGTTGTGAGATTCCTATAGGAAAAATGATTCCCTCAGATTATTTTAGTCGATCTGATATGATCGGACTTTCTCTCATCACCCTGTTTAATACTTGTTTTATGATTGTGATTTGTACTAATTTGTTTCTACATTTTCTTGGTGGACCAACACCATTTAAACTTTAAAAATGATGATTAATAAAAACATCTTATTTATATGCTTATGTGATTAGGTTTAATCTTTAGAAAGAAAATACATTTAGTTTCTTTTTCACATAATTAACATTAAGAATGATACAATATATTTCTATTATCCTTGATGCAAAATGAAACTTTCTGTGTATTTTTGTCATGTTTTTCTGCATCAATTTTAGTAGATACAATAAAGAATTTAAATATTTCCACTAGAGAGCTTGCTCTCCCCTTTGCCATACATTCTATAGCCATTTAAAAAATAATTACTCTGAATAAATATTGTTTCCTTCTTAGGAAACATGTTTGTTTACATTACATCTTCTCAATTTTTGAGTTTTTCATTATTTATATGCCTTTCACTCAGCTGGACAATTCTTGGAGTAATTTTTTAATATAAAGGGCACATGAATAGTATATTTTCTAAGTGCTTGAATATTTTGAAATGTGTAAGGTTGCCTCAGGAATATAGCTTAAGAAAATACAGAGTTGAGTGTTCAATTAAAATTACCTTCTCATAATTTTGAGACATGATTTGTGCACAAGTGAACCAATGAATGGCATCATGATAAACAGAGAAAAGAGCATCACTGTCAGGGATTCTATTTGACTAGGATCTACAATCAAAAGTCAAACAACATATTGCAGTGGGAAAATCAACTGTCAAAGATCTCCTAAAAGTGTTCAAAGGCAAAACCATCACTTTGAAGACTAAGGTATGCCCGACACAGGCAACAGCATTTTCAATCACTTCACATATTTGAGAAGGTTGGACAATGAATAAGAAAGATTCAAGAATTGATACTTTTAAATTATAGTATTGGCAAATAATCACCACTTGTCTGTCCGTTTGTCATAATGTGGTGGCTGTGTGTTGCTGTGGTGCTGGAAGCCAAATCACAGGTATTTCACATGCCATCAGGGTCATTCCAAATGAAAAAGTTTCAGCAGCCCTTCCAAATTAAGAACAAAGAAGGAAGTGGCTTCTGACTTGAGAGGAAATAGTCACTGAAAACCTTTTGCATAACTTTGGAAGGTTGTCAGGTACTGGTGGCATGATGAATGGAGGCAGAACATTGTTGGAGCTAATGCCTGAGAATGGGCCGCTGGGGTTGGAAGAAGTGGCTTCCTTAAAGTGGAGTCAACCATGGTGGTGCGAGTTGAGCAAAACCTGTGGGAATGGAGACTTCAGGATCTTCATTTGTGGATGAGTCATGCCTGCCTCTAGGTACAGAGAAACAGCTGCAAAAATCTGCCAACAGTCAGAACTTGGTATGTACGAAGTATGAATCTATGAAAATTGGAAGTCTGTTAGAAAACCAAAAGGGAAGAACACACTCATCGTATCTTAAAACTGAAAGAACTCAAGAAAAATTCAAGCCTTGAATTGAAATCTTGAAAGATTCTATGGCAGAATATTGAATGATGCAGGAAGTACCAAAAGCAGATGAAAAGTCACGTTACCAAAAAGAACTAGTCAACATCCCACCATCTCAGGACATAGCATATCATCAAGAACTAATGGTGCTGAAGGAAGTTCAAGCTGCACTGAAAGTGTTAGTCAAAATCAAGGCTCCAGGAAGTGATAAAATCCCAATGGAAATGTTTCAAAAAGCTGATGAATTGCTGAAAGCACCTACTTATCTACAGGCAATTTGGAAGACTATTACTTGATCAAATGACTGGAAGAGATCCATATTTGTACCCATTCCAATGAAAGGTGAGCAACAGAATGCTCAAATTATAGGATAATATCATTGATATCACATGAAAGAAAATTTTTTCTGAAGATCATCCAACAGCAGTTACAGCAGTACATTGACAGGGAGCTGCTATAAGTTCAGGCAGATTCAGAAGAGGAAGTGGAACAAAACATGCTATTTCTGATGTCAGATTGATGTTGGCCAAAAGCAGAGAATACCAGAAAGATGTTCACTTTGTTTTATTGATTATTTCAAGACATTCAAATAACAAACTGTGGACAGCCTTGGGAAGAGTGTCAATTTCCAAAGATAGTTGTGAAAACAGAACAAAGGAACACAGCATAGTTTAAAAGCAGGAAAAGTGTTCCATAGGTTTGTATAAAACCTGTCATCATACTTATTCAATCTGTAGGCTGATAAAATAATGAGAGAAGGTGGATTATATGAAGAAGAACACAGCATCAAGACTAAAAGGCTTGCTAACAACCTGCAATATGCCAATGACACAACCTTGCTTCCCAAAAGAGCCTGCAGCACTTGCTAATGGAGATTAAGGATTCCAGCCTTGAGTAATGTTATGACTCCAGATAAAGAAGACCAAAATCCTCACAACTTGACCATGAGATAACATCAGGATCAGTGTCCACAATATTAAAGCTATCAAAGATTTTTTTCTTGCTTGGGTCCACAATCAATGCTCATTGATTGTGAGAAAAACAGTCCAGAGATAAAAGACAAGTTGCATTAGGTAAATCGGTACTACACAACCTCTTTAGAGTATTGAAAAGCAAGGTTGTTATTTTGAGGACTAAAGCACACATGTCGCAAGCCTTGGTATTTTCAATTGTCTCATAAACATGTGATAATGGGACATTGAGTAAGGAAGATTGAATAAAATCTATGCATTTGAATTGTGCTGCTGGAGAACTTTCAAAGTATTGTAGACTGCTAAAAGGACAAATCAATCTGTCTTGGAAGAAGTATCACCAGAGTACACCTTAGAAAGCAAGGGTGGTTGGATTTCATCTTACATGCTTTGGACATGCTGTCAGAAGAGACAATTCCTTGGAGAAGGACATAATGTTTGGGAAAGTAGAGGGGCCTCAAAAAAGTGAAAGGCCTTAAGGGAGATGTATTCTGAAATAACAGAATCCAGAGTATGAACAATTGTGAGGACAACACAGGACTGTACAGTGTTTTTGTTCTATTGTGCATAGGGTAGCTATGAATTAGATGAATGTCATGGCACCTAACAACCAACAAAAACATTGGAAACTAATATTAAACGCATCATGAATTCCAGAAGAACAAACAAATCTATGTTGGAAGTACAACCAGAATGTTCCTTTGAAGTAAAGATGACAATTCTACCTTGCAAATCGGATTATGCACACAAACCAGAACATGCACACTGCTACAGATAAGAGCCCACAACAAAGGGAATCCAGGATAAATAAACCTTCAGAGCCAACAATGAGACTAGAGGTACTAGAAGGGGAAGGAGAAGGTGGGGGAGGAAAGGGGAATCTATCACAAGGATCAACATATAACACCCTCCCAGGGGGACAAACAACAGAAAAGTGGGTAAAGTTTGACAGAGAACTATATAAGATATGAAAATAATAATCTATAACATATCAAGGGCTCATGAGGGAAGGCAGAAGGGGGAAAATGAGGATCTGATATCAAGGGCTCAAGTAGAAAGAAAGGCTTTGAAAATGAAGCTGGTAGCATATGTATAAATATGCTTGACACAATGGATGAATGTATGGATTGTAATAAGAGATATAAGATCCCCCAATAAAATGATTTAAGTAAAAGAAGTGAGGAAGGTGAGACTGCTTCACCTACTACAGATATGCACTCAGGAGAGGCCTGTTCCTAAAGAACATTACGCTTGGTAAAATTGAGGACCAGTGAAAAAGAGGAATGCCTCAATGAGATAGAACGATACAGTGACTGCAAAAATGGGCTCAAACATGAGAAGCCAGGGGAGGATGACACAGGATTAGGTAATGCTTTGTTTTGTTGTACACGGAGCTGCTCTGAGTCATAACTGACTAGCGACCACCTAACAACAACAACATGTACTTTGTAGAAAGTGTATGGTAGCACATCCCGAGAAGTACAACTAAGAAAAGAAAACCAGCACCCTGAGATTTCCACTATTAACAACCCAGACTATATTGAATGTTCAATCTTGTTCTATACACACATTCATATATGTGTATGTGTGTGTCAAAATAAAAACTCATACTGTAGACTTTGAACTGTAGTTTGCAAAAATAATAAATACATGTAATTCAATAAATAAATTTACACCTATTCATAGCATCATGTTGCAATGTCACCTAATGCCCAGCATCATGTTTTCCCAACCACTCTATACAGATGGTGGCCTTAAGGAGATACAACCAGGTGGCTATGTCCTATCCGTTACTTCTAAGCTAAAATAGGGTGGAGACAGTGCTGGTGCCATGGTAGAATTCCCACCTTGCGTGTGGGATATTACCAACCAGCATTCCCCATGCACACCCACAACCTATCTGCCAGGTGTGGCTTTGAGCAAGTTTCATTAGAGCTTCACCCTAAGGTGAGAGACCTGGAAAAACCCTTGAAAATCAGCCAGTGAAAGCTTTATGGATCACCATAGTCTAAGCCATCATCAAAAGTGGGGGTTTGGGGGGACCAGGTAGCATTGAGTTCCCTTGTGCCTGGAATTGCCATGAGCTGGAGGCCACCTGGACAGCAGCTAAAGACAACAATCTAGAGCAGTTCCCTTTCCATTGACAGCACCAGAATAAAGGCTGTACCTTCTAAATGTGACTGTCTAGTCAAGTGTTGTTGATGGACCATAATCTTTCTCAAATCTTTGTGAACATTCTCTCCAGCCTCTTGTCATTTAATATTGTAGAGGAAAATTCAGACAGCAACTTGCTATCTTTCCCTGCTTCCTAAAGTATTCTACTTATCTTTGAAATGTTGCGAGGCCATGAGGCTCTGCATCCATGCAGCTCTTCATTAAGGATAATTGGTACCCAGTGAATGTTTTGAACTGAAAGCTAAAGTGTTTATGGAACTCATTGAGTATTTCTTCTATTTTTTGGTTTTGTTTCCTGCTATGTTCTTTCCTTCTGAACTTCCCAGCATATGTAATTTACATCTTCTGGGTTTATCTTCTGACATTATTTTCTTCCTCTCTTTTTGACTTTTCATGCTGATTTACTCATTTCACTATAGTTTAAAGAAATTGTCTCCTAACTCATAAAGTTGGGACTAAACACCAGAATGGTTGTCTTAATAGAGGCAGCTTTTGGAGGTTGGTGCACTACCCAGGAGCACAACTTTGGGTGCACTACAACCTGAACCAGCAATCACAGAGTCTGCCTTTGTACCAATCTGGTTCTAAGCACTCTACAAAGATTACCTCAATTAGGCTTCATAATCAATCTCATAGGTTAAGATTATGATTGATCCCATTTTACAGATGATAAAACTGGGACCACAAAGATAAATATCTAGTTATGTGGGAAGTAGAGTGTGAGTGTCATCTAAGACCAGTATCTCCCTCTTTCTTTGCACACTGTTGGTGTCTCAGACCATTCCCTATGTTCCCAGTTAGTGCATTTGACTAAACTTTGCATTTATTTCACAGCTAAGTAACTCCTTTACAAAGAGTCAACTGTTGATAGGCCCATTCCTTAGTGGGATACATTTTTTTATTTTCATTTCACAGAAATTTCTCAAAATATTGAGATATCAGTGGCTGCCTTGTCTAAGTTCCCATGTGAACATAAATTTTCTCCTCTACTACATGTGGAAGAGAGATAGTTCAATGGGAAACTTCATGCTACATGTGGATTTAGATATACTAGTTTCTTATCTCTCTTACTGAACAGTGAGCTCTGATTTTTTTCAAAGTCTTCCATTACTCTTTAACTTATATTGGATAATGTGAAACTCTTAAACTTGGAGCTAAAGCTCCCAAGAACCAATACTCAACACAAACTTATGACCATGGATTCTATTCAGACTTAGAGTGATTTACGGGAACAGATAGTTTCAGCTTCCTCCCATAGAGCTGTGGTGAGTTTCAACCTTCAAATCCAGTGCTTACCCAGCAGCACCATCAGAACTGCTTAGAACAGTCATGGTTGCTATCAGTCGAAGTCCCTGTCACTCACGTGTATCCTAACTATTTTAAAAATTGAGACACACATTTCGTCCCTCTGTCCTAGGCCCAAGTTGATCCTTATTCTTAACTCCCATATGAAATGCTACTTTTCCTCATCCCTCCCTGCCTGTAAGTTCTTATCAATCTTCACTAGAAAGTTCAAATGCCAAGTGCTGCATGAAATGGTCCCTTCAGGCCATCCCTTCTCCGTCTTAAAGGTTCCATAGGCATGTTACCGCTATCTCCCTTATGACATCCTTGGTTAGGGTCCCAGCAGAAAACAGATGGCACATTTAACTGAGGATAACTGGAGAAAGGGTTTTGTTTTTTGCTTTTTTGGTACAAAGATAACTAGAGAAAGGGGTTTTTGTTTTGTTTTGTTTTGTTTTTTGTACGAAGCGGTAAATTAAAAAGTGGTAAGTGATTGTGGAGCAACCTTCTGGGATAGGGCAGCAGCCAGTGCCTGAGTCTGAAGGAATGAGCAAAGGAGAAGTCCCAAGAACCTGGAGGGAGAGAAGCCTGCATTGTCTTAGGGACAGCAGAGATCTTCAGTAAAAGAGCATGAGCAGCACGTGGTAGCCCAGAAGGAGATATCCTGTCGGACAGCACTGACTCTATACTCCACTCTCCCTCCAATCGCCTTCCAGAGATCGGCGAGCTTCCCCTTTGTCAGAAGTCAACCTGAAGTCGGAGTGCCCAGGACCCCTTGATCAGCCTCTGGGGAATTTAGAAAAGG
The DNA here is from genome assembly GCA_004026705.1 of Nesogale talazaci. Classification (NCBI taxonomy): domain Eukaryota; kingdom Metazoa; phylum Chordata; class Mammalia; order Afrosoricida; family Tenrecidae; genus Nesogale; species Nesogale talazaci. Next base: position 171,193 of record PVJH01001110.1, read on the forward strand.
GTAGGGAAAGTGGGTAAAGTGAGAGATCAGCTGGGGTCCCGTTGCTTTCATTGCCCTTGAGCTCCTTGAGGGCAGGAACCACCACTCTGTTCTTGTGTGTCCCACTTCCCAACACCATTGTGGGCTTGTGGCTGATTTTCAGTGAAGGTGAGTTGAATAAAGAACAATGACAATCCACTTCAGTGCTTGATTTCATTGTCCCAGAGATGAGGGACGTTGCCCTGGGTGATTTTCACTTTCCTATTAGTGTTTAAGAGCCTTGATTCAGAGATTCTGCTCATCAGCATAGGCTCTTCAATACCTCTGTTGTCCACCTCAGACAAAAGCAAAGTCTGGCATGATCTGTACTGCATCGGGAATGAGCAAGGCTACTCAGCCTCCTACTCAGGTATGTCTTACTCCACGATAACAACAAGTGCTTGTCTTATTCTTGTAGTCAGTCATTGATTCGTGTACAAATTGATTTGTCCAGCATTCATTAAGCATCTAGTATGTTAACACAGAAAGGCTTGATGACCTGCTTTCATAAAGATCGTTGCTGATGTTGTTGTCAGTTAAACATTGATCCGTTCTAACTCATGACAACCCAGGTATGCAGAGAATTGCTCCATTAGATTGTCTAAAAGGTGGTGACCTTTTAGAACGACATCAACAGATCTCACTTCAGAGGAACCTCCAGGTAGATTTGAACCATCAACTTTCTTGTTCGACTCTACTCCATAACACATGGGGTCGCCACGAGTTGTAATCAACTCAACAACAAAGAGATTGACTGAGGTTTCTTATTTAATTGTTCTGTTTTTACATATAAAAACATAGTCCCTGGGCAGCACAAATGGTTAAACATTCAACTACTAACCAAAAGGTTAGTAGATTGAACCCACCTAAAAGCATCACAGAAACAAATTCCAGGTGAGGAGCTTCTGAAAGGCTACAACCTTGAAAATCCATGGCATATCCAAGCACAGTTCTACTCTGAAACACAAGAGGTCTCCATGAATCTGAATTGATATGTGTAAAAACCAGCCACCTGCCTGTAATTTGGCTGTACGGACTGCAGTGGCTTATATGTTGTAATGATGTTCTAAGAAGTGCCAGGGATATTTAAAATCTCAGCAGGGTTATCCATGGTGGGCAGGTTTCAGGAGAGCTTTCAGACTAAGACAGGCTAGAGAAGAAAGTTTTGACTATCTGCTTCCAAAACAGAGTCATTGTACACCTTATTGATCACAATACAATCTTATTTAATATGGTGCTAGCAGAGCACGAGCCTTCCATTGGAAAGGGACTACACTATCATCTCTAACTCATCAAGAATCATGAAAATGTCTCAGAACTGGGCAACATTTTATTCTGTTTTACATCAGTTCCTCATGGAGATGAAGCCTAGTTGACAACAGCCCAGAGCACACAACAAAAATACAACAAGGATTTCAAACCCTGTCAACCACAGTGGCCAAACAGTGAGAGCAGGGAGAGGGCTGGTGCCGTCCTGGTATAGGAACTAGGGAATGGAAAGGCCATAGCATAATGGAGAGTGAATGCCCTCCCGTTTGAAGAGTGCAGCCCCCACTTTGGGTAGTTGATGTATTTGTTGCAGGAAGACTGCCCAGCATTGCTATCATTTTCTTTCTTAATCCTTTCTCAAAAGAAGATAGAGCTACAGGGGGTGGGGGGAAGCTACACCTCTCTTTTTAGATAGAAGCATCTCCTTCCATTTAAATACACATGCAGTGACAATCAGAATTTATATGCTGGTTGATCAGTTTCCAGGCAACAAGGAAAAACCCAGAGACCATTAGACAGGTCCCATTCCCTTGAGGGTCTGACTCCTCAGTGGGGAAATAGAACAAAAGCATAAGTCCCTCAAATACAAATGGAAACGGAATGCTGAAGATGACTCTGAAACTCACTCTTGAACACAGAGTAGTGAAAGCGAAGGCAGGAATGATGAAGTCAAGAAGCTGTCAAAGAAGAAAAGTAAAGTTGTTACAGTAAAATATGCAAAAGCTGATAGTTAGAAAACCATCTGAGAAGAGAATGATTGGCATTCCTCAGACTGAAAGAATTGAAGAAAAAATGAGGTTCAAGTTCAGTATTCAAGGATCCTACAGGCAAAATATTGAACAAAGCAGGAAGTATCCCCCCAAGAGATAGAAATTATTAAGGGTTTGTGAGGAAGGGAGAATGGGAAGAGACGGGAAGTATGGGGAGCTGATACCAAGGGCCTAAATAGAAGGAGGATGTCTCGAGAATGATGATGGCAACGAATGTACAAATGTGGTCTGCATACGACTGAAGTATGTATTGATCATGATAAGAGTTGTATGAGCCCCCAATAAAATGATTTTTTTAAAAGGTAGAAAGAACACAGAGACACTATATATAAAATAAGTGATCAACATTTAACCATTTTAAGAAGTAACATCTGATCAAGAACTGGTGGTATGAAGGAAAAAGCCTACATTGCACTGAAGGCATTGGTGAAAATGAGCCTCCAGAACTGACAGGACACCAAATGTGGTGTTTCAACTCACCAATTAAACACTGGAAACATTAACTAATCTATACCAAGAAATGTGGAATCCTGAGCCCTGGTCAACTGGAGAGGAAATCTAGAGCTGTGCCCATTCCAAAGAAAGGCAGTACAACAAAAGGCAGACATGACCAAGCAATATCCTCACTATGGCTTACAAACACAGTTCAAGAGAAAGAGCAGGCTTTCTGCCGCCAGACAGATTACAGTCTCGGAACCCCCAGGGGACTTTCTAATCTGTCCGGTAGGCTTGCTATGAGTTGGCATTGACTCTATGGCAGTAAGTAAAGTTGTGCTGAAGATAATTTTTTAAAAAGTACAGCTGTGGCAGTACATCCACACAAATTATCAACAACTCAAACCAGGTGAATAAGAAGATTTGTAACTCGGGATATTATGGTGGACATCAGATGGTCTTGGTTAAAGGCAGAGAAAACCAGAAAGATATTTACTAATGTTTTATTGACTATGCAAAGGTGTTCAACCATGTGGATTATTAAAAAATTATAAATATCATTGCAAAAAATGCAAATGGCTGATGACTTAATTGTGTAGAACCAGGACATAGGCCTAGTGATAGCCCTTTAAACAGAATAAAGGAATACTGCCTGCTTTAAAATCAGGAAAGGTATGTATCAAGGTTTTTTCCTTTCACCATATTTATTCAATCTATGGGCCACACCAATAACCAAAGAAGAAGGACTAGATGAAAAAAATGTAGCATCTGAATTGGAGGAAGATTCATTAGCAACCTGTGATAGTCAGATGACATGACCTTGCTTGCTGTAAGTGAAGGCAACTAGCACTACCTGATGAAGAACAAGCACTAGAGCCTTCAGGGTAGATTACAACACAATGTTTTAAAAAATCACTCTCACAACTGAATCAGTAGATGATATCATGGAAAGATTGAAGTCGTCTGGAATTTCATTTTACTTGGATCCAAAATCAATGTCTGTGGAGTTTACAGTGAAGCAGTCAAATGACAGATTGCACTGGGCAAACTTGCTGCATATGACCACCTTAAGATGCTGAAAAGCAAAGACATCATTTTGAAGACTAAGGTGAATAAACTAAAAGTCAAATTGACTGCCATAGACCCAATGCTGACTCATGTCAACCATGCATGATGGGGTAGAACTGGCCCTGTGAGTCCCCAAGACAATAATTCCTTATGGAGGAGAAAGCCCTATATTTCTCCCAGGGAGTAGCTGATGAGTTAGAACAGCTGATCTTGAAGTTAGCAGCCCAATGCATAACCACTATTCTATCAAGGCTCCTGGGCAATGAATAAAGTAGACTGAGAAAGAATCTATGCATTTGCATGGTGGTGTTGGCAAAGAATATTGAAGATATCACATATTACCAAAAGAACAAGCAATAGGGCTGAGCCCTGGTGGCGTAGTGGTTGTGCGCGGGACTGCGGCCCACTGGGACGGAGGTTCAATTCCAGCAGTGGGGCTGGGCCTCCTACTCCCACCACCGGAGAGCAGTGATGCCCAAAAAAAAAAAAAAAAGCAATATGCCTCAGAAGAAGTGTAGCCTGGAGGTTCCTAGAAGCAAAGAAGGTAAGACGTCCTCTCTTGTACATTGAGCATGCTATCAGGAGGGATGGATGAGCTGCTGAAGAACAACATCACGCTTGCTAGAGTAGATGGTCAGAGAAAAGGGAAAGTCCCTCAGTGAGACTGGTTGGTGGGGTAGCTGCAACCCTGACTTTCAGTATAGCAACAATTGTGAGGCTAGGCAGGATCGGTCAGTGTTTTGTTCTACTGAACACAGACTCACAATGAGTCAATACAGATGTGCAGGCATCTAACAACAACTGACAGCAATGAGGGGTTGAAATAGCACATCAGAGAAAATACTACTCTCCTAACTGGCAGCAAACCTCTGAAAGTGCTGTCACACACAGTCCAGATTCGATGGTATTCACTTGAAGGTGAGACCATGGGAGCAGACAAGGAAGTGAGCTGCCCAAGGCTCCACAGATAATAAGCAGCAAAAGGCATCAGGGTGCCAGCTCCACACTGAGTCCACGGTAGCATGCTGTTGAGTGAGCATGCCTGTCAATCTGTGTGACCCCTTCAAGTCTCAGTTGAAAACATTGACCCTTCTGAAGTATAGAATGTGGCCAAATCAGGTGAGATGGTGGAGTTAGAAGTACTTGACCCACTATGGGGGACATCCAAGCCATTGCAAAAGGATCTCCATGCCCAAGCCAGGACCAAGCGTGCCTGGAATCAGAAACCTTACTTTGGAAGCAGGCAACCTAAGACTTTGTCATTTCAATTAGAATGACATCTATCTGTGGAAATCATATTCTTTCACAAGACAAAGGAGGACTCACCCCCCAGCCCGGCCCAAGCAAAGGGAGAAGGAGGACAATTGTTTATTAATGCTCTGTTCATCTTCTTTTCTATTGCTGCCATGGCCAGATGAGAACCCTTTTTCTTATGTCCTAACTAGAGACTTTGATCTGACACTCATCAAAGCCATTCTGAAAATGTTCAGAGCAGAACCATGTAAGTGGCATGCCATAAAATGGATGTGAACCTTTACTTCCTCTAAAAAAACCCAAAACTTAAGCTATAAATTGCACTCAAGGGTTCAAATGAACTTTTCCTCCGAAGTAAACATTATACACACCGTTCTCAAGTTACTTCCTTTTGCAGGATTTCCAAGGCTGTACATGATGTAAGGGAGCAGACAGAGGAGCAGGTGGTAGGTTTGTCCTGCTGAGCTACATTGTAGCAGCTCAACACTTACCCAGTGGTGCTACATATTCATACAGATGCATATTCAATAGCATCTCCCTCCTCTTCCTTTTTATGAGGACTGTGAAATTCATATGGGGAACAAGTAGGTTTACAGTTTCGCCCTTTGAGAAAGAAGTCGACCATGGCCTTGATCTTCACACAGATAACAGTTTTCTTGACTCATAACTCCAAGTTTAAAACTTGAACAGGGCAAGGACAAAAATGGGTGATCATTTGATCTATTATACAAAGGGGACATTTTACAGATTGAAAGGGGGGTTGTGAAACCAGGACAACAGGCAATGACCTTGACTGATCTGAAAAATCATTGTGCATAGCCATTCTACTTGAGATAAAAAGAAGCATTTGTTATGTGGTCTCCTTCCTCAAGGGTCATAGTACCAGAAAACAAACAGGGTCTGGCTAGCCATAGATAAGCCAACAGTGACTCCCGGCCCCAGGGAGGGAAGAGGAGCAATGGCCAAGGAGGCTGCCCCTGGACCTCTCTGCTGGGAGAATCTTCATGGCACTCTGTGCATCTGTCTGTTAGCCAGCTCCGTGCACATTCTCCCAAAGCCCATTTTTGCAGCAATCCTTCTGAGTACTTCCTTTCTTTTGCTTTTAAATAATCAATTAGGTAGAGTACAGACCATGTCTCTGGCCAGAAATGACTGGCTCCGTTTTTCACATCCCCTTTGGGTTCCCAGGATCAGTGCTGAGATATCTACAGAATAATATGGCTGGTCTTTGTGCTATCCCCATATGGCCACAATACGAGCTGTCTTGCATTTTGTGTCCACTCTGCGACATATACTGTGCTGCTGATGGCACAGAAATGAAGAAAAAAGCACACACAAACAATTTTATGGACACTGAGTCAATCCCAACTCACAGCACCCTACAGGATAAAGTAGAACTGTCCCTGTGAGCTTCCAAGACTGTAATTCTTTAAGGGAATAGTAAACCTCATTTTTCTTCTGCAGAGTGACTGGTTTTGAACTGCTGATCTTGCTGTATACAGTCCAATGCATAGCCCATCATGCCACCACAACTGCTTATAATCCTATAAAGGGGATAGATTTATCTACGCCTTCAGATAAGGACACTGAGGCTCAGAGAGGCTAACTAGCTCACTCAAAGGTTACAGTGCCAGGCAGTGCTGGAGTTGACTGCCCTAGAATCTGCCAAAAGGTGATAAATCTCAAGCCATTTTGTTGCCTTGAAAAATAAGTTTGTGTCCTGAACAGTCTTACAAATCGCTGCCACTGAAGGTCAAGGTTTAAGTGAGAGACTAGCACAGAGTGCTGCGATTCTCTTGACTGAACAAGATGGTGGTAGTGAGTGTACTTTCAAGACCAGCACTGTTGAATTCTTTTAAAAAACCCGTAATTTCACCAATAGATTGGCTAGATGGTTTGTGGATGCAAGAAATAATAAATGTAACACAGGAAACAATATTTCTTCCTCTTTCTTTGTTTTGGTTTTTAGCCATGTTTAAATTGGGAAAATCAAGAACCATACCCATGGCATGTTCTAGCATGTTTGCAAGACCCAGGTGCCCTGTTCATATATCTATTGACACCCTTCTCTTGAGGGCACATCACATGATTTGGTCACAGCCTCACCCCCCCCCACTCCCTACAGCCTATGAGTAGGGACTGGGAAACATCCATGGACAGATTGTCCTGCTTGTTCTGTGTGCTCCCGCCCCTCCTTTCTGAACAAAGGGGCCGTGAGATGAGCATTAAGGTTGATACCCTTGACTCACGGTGCCCACCCTCTCTCAGACATGGACACAGCAACCTGGAAGATGGGCACCAATAAACACAAGCCCCAACCACCTGGTCTCCAGTGTGACTCAACACGGATGCGCCATCCTCTCGTTCTGAGCACAAAGGGTGCTTAAAACTTTAATGAATTGAACTCGATGAGTAAGGGATGTTAATCATTTTAATTACCCAGCAGCTTGAAATCAGATCTAACAGTCCAATAATGTATCTTTAAACGAATACCACCCTGTCCTATAAAAAATCCCTTCCAAACCCATTCTAATAATTTCTATTTATCTTTTCTGACGTTAACTGTTATCCGGCCCAGCCGGCCAACAGACAGCCTTCCCCGCACATTGGTTTCAAGGCAGTGCCATTGAGTTTTTCACCATCATTAGTGTCCCCCTGGTGGGCAGAGAGCAAGGCAGTGGCACCGGTCACACTTCACTGCTTTATCTCAGATGACAAAGAGAGATGATGTGCTTCAATCCGGGCCAGGCTGGCAGAGGGAAGGTGGCCGCAGAGGACTCCCCCTGCTGCCAAGGAACACCAAAGGGCCTCTCCATGTGACTTGCTAACAGCGTGAAGGGGCAGACAAATAGATTTTCCTCGATATTTATAACCAGCATCATTCTTCCTTTCAGGGCGTTCAGTGCAGGTAGCTGTTTTATATGAAATGAACAATCTTTATAGACGTACCAGAGCCATAACAAGCCTGATTTTCAGCGAAGCTGAGGTATATAACTCTTACCGAATTGTCAGGCTACTTGCTCAACAAATCAAGCCTAACTTATGATGTTTGCAGTGTAATTTTTATTCCTGTTTGACTAGCCAACTACCCGGTGGTAATAGGATGTTAGCAAAGGGCAGTGGCGATGTTTGTGCATGCCGTGATTGATAGGCCAAGGCGGCATTTTTCATTTATATCTCCCGATTCCAAATCAGTTAAGTTTAGGAAAAATGAAACAAAGTGGCAAGAAAAATGTTTGCAGATTGCAGAGCGGCGCTGCTGCCGATCCGAGTTCAGCCCACATGGGCTGGGATTGTCTGGAAACATTAAGATATCTAAATGAAAATCAATACTATATGTGCCAGCCACTTACTACCAGGAACAAGCATCAAGAGACCTGAGCTAATCAGACTTGCAGCTTGTGCCTCAGCCATAGACCGAACCCCAGGGGTGTCCTAATTGCCCAGGCTAATCATAGAAGAGTTAAATTTATAACCAAGAGAGACATCTTGTTTTTCTTACTCGTCATCCTTCTGGAGCCAAAGGGGTCACCTGTGAGGTGGGTGCCAGATGTACAAGGAGCAGCCCTCATAGGAGGGAGGACGCCCTCTCACCTGTCAGAAGAGAGCCGAGATGAATTTACCGCCTGCCATAAAACCCTTCGGGTTCAGTTAAACTGGGGGGGGGGGGGGGAGTCATGTCAGGCTCATGTGAGCTGAAGGATTTCCCACTGCCAGCCTGGCCACTTAACCCCCGTGTTGGGGAACATGAAAGGAAGCGGCTGCCTGTCCGCATGTCCTCTATACACTTTGATCTCTAGCCCAGCTTTGATTTGAAAAGCACCTCTCAGAAAAGCAAATCGCATAGGTGAGGTTGTAGATGGACACTTCGCTCTGGGGTTGGTGCCGCTACCCCACATAATTTCACTCAAGCTTTTTGTTCCCTGGAGGACCCAGAGGAGCTAATGTCACTTGACATCCTGAACCTCCCTAGTATTCTGTACGGATAAGCCACTGGTGTTAGTCACACGCCCACAAGCTGCAGGCATACAATAGTGATTGGAGGAGCCCTCACTCTGCTGCTGCAAAACCATAATGTATCAGGGACTGGATTCCTAATATTTGCATTCTAGATGCCAACTGCGAGCATATTTTGTACTATTTTCAACAAATTACACCAAAATATGCAAGATGTTTATATGGCTCCATCTTCTATTTTTGGCTCCAGTATATTTGCAGCTTAATAGTCCTTCAGAGATTTGTTTGTCTCCTCAGGAGAAATAAGAAAGTAGAAAAAGTTTTTTTTGTTTGTTTGTTTAAGAGAGAAGGGGATGGAGTAGAAAAAAAAGAGACAAAGATGTTTTGTGCATGCAACAAGTCGGGTTCTGGAAGTTTCTAGTAAAGAGCAGAGCCAGCTGTCCCCAGAGACCTCCTTCCACAAGAAATTTAATAACATTATTTGGATTCTTTGTAACCCGGATTTCAGATGTATTTTTAATGCATGTGTCTTAAAACAAAACAGCCATTGTCAAAGATGGTATTCTCTTCTCGGCAGCTTAAATGGTTTCCTAGACAGCACAATTCTGGGAGCACCACATGGGTTCTGCTCAGTGGCAGCCGTGCCTTGCATCCTGAGGCTTTACAAGGATGCTCATACCCTGCCAGGGGGATGTTTCTCACTTGGTTTCCCAGGAAAGATGTCTCTGGTCCCTGTGAGAGGGTGATGACAGTTTCCGCCCCTTTGTCCCATCATCCCGGGCTCAGTGCTTACACAACCAGGTGCAAGCACCTGTTGTTCTTGTCGCCAGTGCCAAGATACCTCCATCCCTAACCTCTGTGTGTTGAGCTGATACTTTGGAGCAGAATCCAAATAAAAGGGGTTATAATGAGTCTAGACTCCAATGGGAGACAGTTTCCCAGCTGCTAGATTCTAAAACCAAAGCAAAAGATTTTTCAATCCATCTTCCCCATTGGCAAATAGGTTAGGCAAATTTTTTTTCTAATATTTTTTCTGATGAGCTTAACCTAGGAATTGAATCTCATGTCATTATTCTTCAGTGTGGGCAACATTTCCTAATAAGACTGACACTTCAGCCAAGTTCAAAACCTTGTTAGCTTCCCAGCATGAATAAAATCAGAGGAAGAGAGAGTTTGATGAACAAATCAATGTTCTTGACCAGCCTCCATGTGAAAAAGTGGACTGTTATTTTAGCTTCTAAGTCTCTGTCACACACACACCCTTGGTATATATTTGTCAATTGAATTAACCAATGACACATGGATGGAGGCAGTGATGCATGCATTGAGTTAGAAGAAGACTTGAGACAAGAAAAGGAAACAGTATCCCAATGTAAAGACAAAGGAGAAGCATCAAGCTGTGCTTCTCAGGATACTAAGTCCAGAATCAGAAGCAGTCAGACACTTTTCTACCCACAGGATGAGGGCCAACCTCTTGACATAGAGGTGGAATGATTCCAAACTTCTCAGCGAACCAAAAGACCAAACCTGCTGCCATCAAGTGCATTCCAACACATGGTGATCCCCAGGTATTAGAGTAGAACTGCCCCAGAGAGCTTTTTCTTAACCACCATCTCTACAGGATCTTTATAACTAAGTCTCTCTTCTTCAAGTCCACGGGGTGGGATGGAATTGCCAGTCATTTTATTGGTAGCCATATGGAAACTGTTTGAGCCAACCAAGGATGTCTTGCTCCTCAGTCACATGCAGTCTACTAGGAGAGCAGGCCTAACATGGCAAAGCAAGACTCACCAACCCTAAGTTCCTAGCCTGCACTCCCCCTTGGCCCTGCTGTGACCTGCTCCTATGGTAGGGTTCTTATACCTACAGAAGTTGATGTAAAATAGTCTGATTGGTGGAGCAAGCTCCAGCGGTCTCAGCAGAGGGGTGCTCATAGAAGCAGATGAGCAAGGCAGGCCTATCAGGTTAGTTGGGTCAGAGAGTGTAGCTAACCCCAACAACAATAGAGAGTTTGCCACTATTTTACCAATTGAGCAATTGCATATGCTCTTTTAATTCTCACAATGACCCTAGGAGGTGGCTACCCTGACGATATCACAGGGTAGCTTTGTCATGTGTTCACAGTTCTGCTGAGCACCAAGAAGCAGTGCCCTGTGCAGTCCACATCATGGCTCTTCTGCTCTCCTGCTGAAGGAGGCATCCGCAGGCCATGGGAACGAGGAGCCCCCACAAGGAGGATCCACGGCAGGAATCAGACCACAGCCAGGTGAGAACTAGCTCTCTGGCCTGGAGCCGGCCTCCCAGGCTCCAGGAATACGTTTCCACCTCTGCATCTGATTGGCTTGAGCAACTTTAGGAATTTTCAATTCCCTCTCCAACTGCAAGATCCCTCCCTTTGGTACCATGGGGGGTAAGGGGCCATGTCTACATTTGCCTGGTCCTCCTGCTTCTTTTAGGATGATTTTGCTTTTAATCTATAAATGTATTTCTCCTCTCAAAACCCCATCTGTTCAATCTGTACCTTCTTCACCTCACAATTGTTCTGCTCACAGACTGTCTCCATCTTCTGAATTATTTCAGAATTATTTCGGAAGACATCTACATCTCAAAAATTCACTATTTTCTCATTCTCCAATCCCCTGGTGACTGGAATATTTTTACCTTTTATCCATCCAATTCTCAAGATCCACACCTAAAGTCATCTGCAAACCAGACTCTGGGGCTCATGCTGAGGGAACTATGCCATCAGGCACTCTGTGTGTGCTGCAAGGGCATTCGTGATTCGCAGTCTCTGCCCAAAGATCCTCAGCAAAGGTGCTCCTCGTTTCCTGGTGACCAGGAGGAAGCAGATGAGAGCCAGCACTCCCCTGGGGATGGAGTCCAGAGGCAGACTTGGCTTGCCCACTCCCAATCCATCAGAGTGGCTCCTAAAGGTGGAAGCAACAGGGGAGGGTCTGTAAGGCATGTGCACATGGACCCCGGGGAGTGCCCTTGGAGAAATGAGATCTTCTCCATCCGGCTCCTGGAGAGAGGGCCTGAGCTGCTGTTGACAAATCAGCGATGCCCAGATGCATCCATTACTCAGGAAGCAGGCCGGCTGCAGCAAGGTGCCAGCTGCTATCCTCTTGCTGCGTAAAAAGGGCCATTTCAATGGAGAAACTTTTAGAGCACTGGCCTGCTGAAGGCAGCATTTCTGAAAAATTACACCATCACCACCACCCCACCTCCCCACTGCCACCTAAGTCAATCACTATCCAAGGGAGAAGCCTCATTTACAACCTTGAAGATGGAGTAGGCTTTAATCAAAGGAAAGATGTCAGTTATCTCTGGTCTGAACCTGAGCTTACCTCATGTCTCTGTCATTCCCACACACCCCTCAGATGGCCATATCAGGACAGGAATGACCCTGTGGGGACCCTCAGCTCTCCTCTACCCAAACTCTCTTGCTCTGTCAAGGCCAGCAGAGTCCTGGCCACCCCACTGCACCCCGGAGCAATTACAGAGCAGATCTTTTGACAACAGTGCTTCAACGAGGAAACAATCTGTTTGCGCCAAGTGTTGGAAACTTTGCATGCAGAGATTACAACCTGTCACTGGCCTCCCCAGAGACATGCTACCTTTTTAAAAGGTAACTCTAATGAGATCTACAAATCTATGTTGAAGACAGCTTACTTTATTGTGTTTGTAAAGATAAAAATGTTTTAAATAGGCTATGGCTCCTGGGACAGATAGCCCACCATGAGGGTAAGGTCATTTTGAAATGTTAATAAAAGTTTTCATAAAATATGACGGCACTCAAAGAGCAATGTGCAGATTTAAAAATAACTGTAAAAGTATAATTTCTACCAAGGTACACATGCAGTTTTTCTACGTCAAGGTATTTGCACAATTCTTCACTTAACAGGGGTCGCCGCTTTTGCAGCTGCTTTGATGGCCACGCAGGGATTCAATCCTTATTAGTCAGGCCTGCAGGCGCCTTCCCCAGCCTTCCTATTATTTTACAAAGTTCTCTGAGAAGCAGCATCTTGCATGGCCCTGGCCGCCATGCTAACACACTAGCATTCAACCTAGGACCAGGTCAGTTTGCTGCCAATGAGGCTGTTCTTGAGTCACTGAGCGACAGCAGCAGAACTGAGACAGTGGGTGAGGGAGGGCATCCAAGGCACTCCGCCTCTGGGCTTTGGAGTTCCTGGACTAATTCCAGGGGGAACAAGTCAAATTGGAGACATCTAGCATTTCCTATTTAATGAGCTCCTTTGTGTCTGCATCTCACCAATCTAAGCATCTCAGAGGCATTTTCTAGGTGATGGCATGGCTAATAAGAATAATCTAGCCCCTCTCTTTTCCAGGTCCATTGGACTCAAAGGAACCTTGATGTCCCTATTGGGGCACCTGAGGCATGTAGAATCCTTAGGACACAAGCAAGGGAAGATATAACTTCCTCACCCATTCAATGTGGAAGAGAAAATTAAGCCACACTGGATTTGGATCATGATTTAGCACAAAGAAGAGGTGGTTGACCATAGAACCTGCAGCCAGAGATTTTTCTTTTTCAGCATTATCCAAAGTTTTAGATAATAACATCTATGATACACCACTGCCATGAGCATCAAGGTGGCTGCTCCAGGCTTCTCTACTTCTCTACTTCTTTATGTGCTTATGTTAATTTTATAATTGAAATGTAGGGGTGGAGTCTGGCCTGTTAATCAGGAGAAAGCCATTGAGAAGCTGATGAGGCCTCTGTGTGGGCATGGCTTTCACCTGAGACACCTGGGAAATCTCGCAGTATTTCCCTCGTGAAGATGAGAAGTTATCTTCCCCAGTTGTTGGGAGTTAGTTTCAGAGACAATTAATCACAAACAAGCTGGCAGCATTGGAGAAGTTGGAGGAGCCAGCAGAGAGACCACTTGGCTTTGCCCTGATGAAGACAGACCTCTGAAGCTGGAGTGGCATGTTGATGGACTGTTGATGGACCTGAGCCCTGGAAGTGAGGAGCCATGGGGAGACCCCTGCCAGTGCCAGAATTCTGCACCCACTGACCTGTGACTTCCTGAGTGGGAAGCAGACTTTATAGACTGACTTTGGGCATATGTGTTAATGTTGGACTTATGACTTTGCACTGGACTGGATTGGGATGCCTTCTTGGTGTCACATTTCTTTTGTATATAAACCCTTTCCTTATACCTATATACATGTCTCTGAAATTTGTTCCTCTAGTCTATCCGGACTAACACATCTACCCTTCCTCAAGTCCCTCCCCCACACATGGATGACTGACTGATCCTAGGACCCATGAGATGGGCTGCTTATCTGCTCTTTCAGGTCTATTATTTGTAACAACACTTTTAGACTCTTCACTCTTCAAGACTTCGCAACCAAAACCTTGAGTGGGTTTTAGAATCTAGTTTGAACCTTTGGGGAGTTTTGTTCACAGAGTAAAGGGGTCTTTGCAGAGGTAATTAAGAGTATGGACAGGAAGATGAGGCCATTCTCCTGCATTATCCAGCTGGTTCCAGACATACTGTGGCAATCATTTCCTGAGCTTCCTAGGAGTGTAAAAACAAAGGGACAGGAAAGCCCTTGGTGGATGTTGTAGAATGTTATTCCACAATTCTCTCCAACCCTGGAGGGGACATGCTCATAACTCATAACTCAGTTCAATTCCAGCCCCCCAAAGCAGACTTCCTTGCTATCTGATATGCTGCATGCCTCTCATTCTCTATCCACCCTCATACTCTACTTGATTTTTCCTCATGCACCTCTTTCTCTGAGATACTATAATACACATATACACTTAGGATCCTCCTTCACTCTAAGTAAAACAGGGATTTGGGGGGGCAACGATTTTGCCCTATTCATTGGTGGTTCTTAGTACTTAGGACAATACCTGGCACACAGCAATGGGTCAATAAGTGACTGGGTGATAGCTGAATGGACCACGCATAAGACACTGGACAACTCCCTGACTTCAGGAAGCTCCAAGGCCCCTCAAAGCTGCTGGCTAAACCAACTGTGCTGATCATCATTAAAATGATGCCACCTCCATCCCACGACTATCCAAATTCCAACTAAGAATCTATATGTAAGTACAATATTGTTTGTGATATGACCCAAATGCATCAACCAAATGTCTTCCTTCCATAAAATTCCATATTCAAGCCTATCTTTAGAGTAATGATAATAATAGTAAAACTAAACTTTGGAAAGAATGAAAAAGAACTTCTTCAGAGAAAATACCTTCAAAATTCTGCCAGCTGCCTTGGTGGACTCACCATTTGCAGTAGTGTTCAAATGGAGGCTGGCTGTCCTCTCTCAGCAATCAATCAATTCCAAAGCAAATAGGACAGCAGAGACTACACTCTTAGATCTTTTACAATTTTGAGGGGTTGGGGTCTGAAGTAGGCAAAATAAGGATCCCAGAGTTGTCCCCAGAACCTGGGAACATATCATCTTACTGAGTAAAAGTGATGTTGCAAATGCTATTAAGGGTTTTAACCTGGAAAGTGGAGCCCAGACACTGAACCTTTCCCAGATTTCAATAGAGTGAAAAGAGAAGAGAGGGCAGAAAATTGCCACGTGGTGGGCATTGAAGACTGGAGAAAGGTGGGAGGGGCGCGGGTATGGGGCAAGAAACGAGGATGGCCTCTGGGAGCTGGGAGGGACCTCAGAAGGGGTGCAGCACCACCACAATCTGCTAGTACCTCAATGAGACCATGTCAGACACGCGACCTACACAACTGTCAGGGAACCGTTAGTTTGTTTGTTTAAGCCACAGACATTGTGATCATTTGTTACAGCACCCAGAAACAAAACACAGCTTTCGTCCAAAACAAAGAACTATTGTTGATGAAAATATTCTGATTCCAAAGTTTATTTAACTATAGCCTCCAAAGTGATATACACAAGTTCCAACAGGGGGAGGGGGGAAGGGGGTGGGTATCTTGACCCTATGATGTGAAGCCAAGTAACTGGAGGTACTGAACAAGACCATGGCACATTTTAGAAAGAATATTCTGACCCAAGAGAATTCAATGGTTAGTAGATTTCAAGTCTATAAAGTATTAACTACTAGGCATATTTTTTAAAATTCAGAATCAGGAGATATGCGTACATTGGTGAGATTTGGGTGACTCCACTGAGTTCACAGTTCATGTAGTCACACATGTTGTTAAGACCTAGGATGTAGACAGGCAGGATCCATGGAGAGACGAGGCTAGGGAGACAAGCTGTCTAAAAGCACAAAGCTCATTATTCCCTCTGCAGGGAGCTGTCCTTCTAATGTTTCTTGTCTCAGAATAACCCCAATTTCTGACTTTCAGGAAGACAATACCATAAAAATCCGCCAATTATGGGGCCATATTTTTATGGGAAGTTTATTTTTACCCAACTCCCACCCAAGTGTTCTCAACCCGACTGTTGTGGAGTTCACAACAAATACTGAAGAGTGTCTAGAAATATGTAAGATTACTAAATTGTGATTCACTATATTTAATCCTATTTCCTTATTATATGACTATCAATCACAAGTCTCATACATTCAGAAACTTAAGCTACTTTGAGCTTTTCTGCTAACTTCCCCAGACTACCACCCAGGTCAGACTCCATCCCTCCTACTCCTAGTAGCTTCACCCTTCTCCAGCCTTACCTTCTGCTTCCTATCAAGATGGCCTGAAAGCAAGTGCATGGGCCCACCTGCTGGCAGTTGCCCAATACGGCAATTGTTTAAAAGCACTGGCCAAAATCAGATTGGCTCCTTGGACAACAGCAATCACTGTAGTTGAAGTCTCTGAAGCTTCTTGTACTGCACAGTCAAGTTTCCAACTCTGTAATAGTAACTCTATGATGGTTATAAATCGTAATTCTATGGAAGAAACTCCAGAATGGTTTTCATTGGATCTTATTTAATTTACCTGTTTAATCACTAAAAGAAAGAAAGAGGAAAAATGCAGGCAGATCTTCAAAGATAAAGGTAGACTCCCTGGGTAAGATATCTGCACTCCAGAAGAAATGAGATATATTTAGAAGTCTACCAGCATGGAGTTATTAGGGCACAAGGGTCAAAAACATGATACAAGGTAGTCCCACTGGAAGTACAGGACCAATGATGGTACCTTACATCACCACCAGCTAAAAAGAGCACAGGGTCTGCAGTCTTGTGTGTTCTGCTGACTGATGCTCCACCTTTCAGAATATGACTACAACTCTTTCACTGAGTGGCAATAAAGGCTGCTAACTTTGAGAAAAGCCCAGAATAAGAAAGAGCTCTGCAGCAGGTTCAAGACGCAGGGCCATCCCAATGACCCAGTCAACAGGCTTTAATTAGAGCTAACAGAAGTGGAGAAAGACTTGATGTAGAATCTGAGCATCAGGCTAAGGCATAATTTGAAAAAAAAATCAACTCATGGCACATGACTGGTAGAGACAGAGTACCTGACCAAAGGATACAAGGTTGTTGTATATTTAGAGCTACTCATCATCAACTAGATTCTATAGACCCATTATGTTAGGCTTGGCTTACTAGAGAAACAAATTCAGTGACACTCATATAATACATGTGTAAGAAAGCTTTTTATTAAGAAGTAATTACATATCAACTCAAGTCCTTAAATCTGATACTAGATCCCTCTGCCCCTCACCAGACTCACACAGCCACAAGCAATGACGCAGAATGCAGGAAGATCACAGGATCAGGAGAACAGGGTTGTGTGTATCCAAGGTTCATAGAAACATGGCAGGACTCCGGTAGTTCTCACAGTCAATAACAGCAAGGTAATGGAGGAGAGAGGAGGAAGACCACACCCACAAGGAGGCAGGACAAGGCTGTGACCTGATTGACAAAGCAGACTCCGCTCCTTGCCGGGGGTGTCTAGTTGACGTAAAATAATCTGACTACGACACCCACTGAGTCATAAGTATGGGTCAAACCAACAGCAATGCATTTTATGGTAGAAGAGTCACTCCTATGGTTGGCGTGAGCAGGGTCAGATGGCACACAAAAAGTGCATCAGTTGGAATTCCAGACATTCATTTCTTCCACTACTACTGCGCCCAAATATCGTCCGGTTGTTGCATATCAAAAGTACTGGCAGCCTGGATTCTTTAGGACCAGTTTACAGAGAAGGTTAAAGTCTGAGCTTGGATTGCAGGTGAATCGGCTCAGTATGGAAACACAAGCTCTAACTGTTGATGAACTACAGCCCTACCCAGAGATGAGCTTGAAATACAGAGGGAAGGGAAATACCCTGAACTTCAGATGGGGATGTGTTCATTTACTCTATGTGGGGGGAAAAAAGAAATTACCTGAGCTAAGAATATATATGAAATTATGGGCAGTAGCAACCATCTTGACTGATTGGTCGGGAGTACTGGAAAAAGAATGACTGGAAGAAGGCAGACAAGGAAGGCTGGGAAAGAGGTGTATGGGTGGATCTACGAGAGTGACTCAAAGTGTGATGAGCTTTGCATCCCATGATAATACCCACGAGAAAGCATTGACCATACGAAGGGCACTAAGCAGTGGAACAGAAAACATGAATCCGCAGTTGGTGCTGGCCAACCTCCACCATTTACCAATCTAACTCTAATCCCAGAGAAAACAGTATTATGAATAGAGTTGCCATGGTAACAGACTCAAAGATGATGCATGGGTCTAACATCATGGGCTCCTACTCTACTAGATTAGTCTCACTATGTCCCCTCCATATGACACCTTGCCAGCAACAAATACATGTCTAGTCCTCAACATGCCACCATCCTTCAAGCAGACTGACCACCGAACTGGGGTCCAGTTGGCTACATTGTACTCCTCCTTCTCTGAAAAAAGCAATGATTCATCTAGGCTGGAGTTGACACACATTCTGTAGATGGATTTTCCTTTGCTGCTTCACCTGCTCAAACTGGATCTAACGTAGCATAGAATCATTTTATAAATCAGCAGTTTCTCACAGGCTGATTTCCTCACTTCAGCAAACTATGGAAAGTTTACAATTTGATAGGACAGCAGAATATTGCTGGAATTGCCCACTTGAGGCACCAACTTGGAGATGAAATGCCTTCTCCAAGACTCAATATCTAGTCTAATTCTAAAGTGAGGTTGCTTCAAAATTTTCATGGAAAATCATCTTAATCATAACTTTCCATGGAATTTTAAAAGTGTCTTTCTAGGTGATTTCCCCCCCCAGTAGGTAGAATGTATGGCTTCAGGAATCAAAGGGTCAAAGTATAGGAGCCCTACTTGTCCTCATTACCTGGGGAATTTGTGCTGGCTGTCTTTACAATTTTAAGTTTGAGTGCTTTGATTCTGAAAAGGAACTCTTCTACTAGTGAATACAGCCAGCAACCATTACATTTCTAGTCATGCCATTACTTGGTCATGGAGCGATAGTGACATCATGGGTTACACATTTGGGCTGCCAACTGCAAGACTAGCTGTTCAAAATTATCAGCTCTATGGGATAAAGATGAGGTTTTCTATGCCCATAAAGAGTTCACATCTCAAAAATCTCTGTCCCTAATCGAGCAAAGAATATTGAAAGTACCATGGACTGCCAAAAGAACAAAGAAATCGGCCTTAAAAGTAGTACACTCCAGGGCTCCTTAAAGGCAAAGATGATGAGACTTTATCTCACATGCTTGGACATGTTGTCAGAAGAGATCAGTCTCCAGAGAAGATATCATGCTCAGTAAAGTATAGGAGCAACAGAAGAGAGGAGGGCCCTCAAAAAGGTGGACTGACAGAGTGGCGGCCACAATGGGCTGAAACTAAGGAGTAATGAGAGGCACGGGACTGGCAGTGCTCCATTTTGTTGCTCATAGAGGCACTCTGACAGTAAGTTCGATTTGGTTGGAAGCCAAGAATATAAAAGAGAAGAAAGGAGGGCATGGGATTATTGTTATGCAATGGAGTTAGCCGAGTGACCTACAGGTGACATCACTTGTCGTGAGTGCTCTAACTTGAACACATACAGTTAGTGCAACAGCCTTCACTAAAGAGAGGCGTGTCAGCCAGCATGACCCTGAGAGATCATTATCTGGATGATTGCACCAAAGCTGCCATGGTGAAAATTGTGGTTGGTTCCACTAGAGACCAAACCAACCAGATCCTTGAAGAACTGTCTGCACAACTTATCACGTGACCCAAATAGGTCTAAGAGGCACAAGGGGTTGACTGTCCCTTCAGAAGTAGATGCTGATATCATTGGTGGTTGACAACTATCTGCTAAATTTCTATTTTGGAAAATTTCCTGATTTGATGAGCCTTGTGTAAGCTCACAAGCCTTACCAGGGGAAGTCCACAGCCTGTGGTGAGGTTGATGAGGTGGGTTGTAGTGTCAAAACCTGACCTACACATCACCATGAGGGATATTTCTGCAGAACCATTTTTGGAAGCTTCTGTTGTAACTTCATGGTGATTCAACTTGTCCTATTACCCAATCCTGCACATTTCACTCTTTAACAGATGTTCTTCTTTTGAGTATTCCCCAATGAGCACTCTACATACAAATCTATGAGTTTCAAATTCTGGACCTGGAAAATATGGCTTTTGATAAATGCTCATTTGAAAACACACATCTGCTTGTGTTACTGTGTATGCATCCACACATGTCAAAAGTCTTCTTACGCTTTTTTACTATGAGGATAAGCACAATAGTTTGCACTGTACCCTAAGGTCCCGTCTGGCAAACACACCCAGTTAATCTCTGCTGCTTTTTTCACACACCTCTCACCTTCCTTTCCTCTGCTGGAACTACACTGTTCTTCCCTGACTCTTCCCACATGCTAATCCCTAGCTACAGAAAAGTCTGCCAGGACCCAACTTGTTCAGGCTAAAAGTACCCCCTTCTGCGTAGCCCCTGACACCGCACATTTGATCAGATCCCTCTCTTATATGGGCTCATAATGCCACACATGCCTCCTTCATAACATACCAGTTTGAAGTATCCGTGCACATTTGTCTCATTGTTGGATCATTGCTTTATTTTGCTCACCATTTGCTCTAGCATCTAGCACAATATCTAGCTCACTGCAGATAATAAATACCTGTGAAGTAAAAGCCTTAAGATTCTATTTCCTCCTTAAAGTACCCTATAACACAGAAGTGCAGCATTTCCCATTGAAACTTGTCTTTTGTGGGTATTTTTATTGTTAAGTGACCTAAAGGGCTGGGTGCATGCATAAAACCAAAGTCGTTGCCATGCAGTCAATCTTCATTCATAGCGACCCTAGAGACAGATGAAAGCTGGCCCTGTGGGTTTCTGAGACTGTAACTCTGAAGAGGAGTAGAAACCCTTGCCTTTCTCCAGCAGATCAGTGGGTGGTTTCAAGTGGATGCCCCTAGGAACTCAGCAAATGATCATTATTGACTTGACCTCCTAGGTAATTGGTCCTGGTTGGCATGTGGGTTAAGCATCAAGGTGCTAACCAAAGTGTCACTGGTTCGAATACAGCAGCCACTCCCGAGGAGGAAGATGAAGCAGCCTCCTCCTATAGAGTTTTCCCACTTGGAAAGCCTGGGAACCACCCCCCCCGGCCCAGAGGGTTGTGATGAGTGAGAATGTACTGGGCGGTAGGAGGTGTGAGCTTGCCGCAGGTTCTCCTTAAAAGAAGGAACACTTTGGTCTGAACCTCAAATGAGGAGCAGAGTAAATATTCATTGGATCAAATCGTCAGGAAGCGTGAGTATAAACATCTGGCTACTTTAAATGTATAGCTGCTTTTTTTTATGTCTTCAAAACCGTTGTGTCACTACAATGCTGTTACCATCAGCTGCTGAGTACACTGGGGACTGGTCAATTCATCTTTACTAAGGCAGGCTGTGCTTAGCTGGACTAAAGAGAGGGGCGCCCTTGGGGAAGTGTTTTCCCAGATATCCTGCACTCTCCCAATGAGCACATGTTTCAGAGGGGTCTCCCAACTGGAGGACAAGGCCATTGGGGGGTTGCAGGACTCTGGGTAATGGGGCCACAAGTTCTGATGCTTCCTGACAGACATGGGGAGAAGGGCAGGTGGGAAAAGAGGGTGTGCCTGTTATATGAAGGCAGCAAGCCCTCTCCCAACACTTGCTGCTAGATAGTTATGGGTCAGTATTGCTAAATATTATTATTTCCAATAACATCCAGAACTAGCCTCTCTCTCTCTCTCTCTCTCTCTCTCTCTCTCTCTTTTCAATGTGTACGTTTCAAGTTATATATTTGCTCTCAAAAAAGCAAAGAATTAAAAATGGGAGTTAAAAATGGAAACCACAATATGCCCACTCCAAAGCCAGGCAACGTTTGGTGGGATGGCAGAGTGTCCTGCTCCATAATCCCTGCTTGGCGGGCTGCTGCTGGTGGCCAGGTTTCAGCAGAACTTCCAGGCTACAATAGAATAGGAAGAAAGACCTGGCCCGCCATGGCTGAAAGCCAGACAATGAAATCCCTACGGATAGCAGTCTATTACTCTCACGCCAGGTAGAAAGACCAGTCCCCGTGCTGGAAGGCTGCAGTCATGAGATCCTAGCTGCCAATGATGGGGAGCCTGGTACAGGATGGGGCCACGCTTCCCCCACTGCACCGGGGTCGCCCTGAGTCACAGCTCACTTGATGGTAATTGGCAACGACTAATGGTGGTTATTATTGGGTTGTGACCTGCGGGATCGGGATTGGCAGGCTGAAACCACCAGCAGCCACGTGGGAGAAAGAGTCACAGTCTGGGAAACTGGCAGTGGGCGTGGGGGGCGGGGGGGGGGGCGCCTCACTCTGAGTCAGCACTGAGTGGAAAGCAGTGAGTTTGGTATTTGGGGTTGGTTCAATGGCACTGTGAAAGCGCCAGAAAAGTAGACAAGGCCCTGCCCTTCCTGCGCCTGCGTTTCTGCATTTGACACGGATGCCCCAGCTCTCCCACTCTGAGGGCCTCCTAAGCCCTGCTCTCTAGCTGACCCTCCTCAAAGCAAACCAAGCTCATGTGCACCTGGAGTGGAGGCCAGCCTCTACAAAGGTGCTTCCCGGAATGGGCTTCTTTCGAAGGTGGACATGTGGGGGCAGCATCCTTCACGTCTCATGACAGGCCTTGGCAACGTCATTTTCACCCTGGCATCTCCCTCTGTGTTCACTTAGAAAACCCTCCCACGCTGAAGGCCTTGGCCATCCCAGCTAGTGGCAGTCCTTGTGTTCCCAAGCAGAATCCTTCTCTAAAGAGCTCACTCTCTCCAAGGACCAGGACAGGCTGCAGCCTCTCGCTCTGCAGGGGGAGCGGGGAGGGGGGAGGAGCACCACGGCCACACAACCCCCACAGCCGTGGCCTGCGTCCCCCGTTCCTGGGGAAAGCCCGGTGCTCCTTCACAGCCGCCCCCACAGCTCTCTCATCGACCTTGGCCGCCTCCGTCGCCACGCAAGCCATGCCGCCACGGCCGCGTGGCTGCCCCTGCGAGCCAGAGGGGCCAGGGCGCTGTTTATGGAGCCTGCTCTCCAGTCACTTTGCAGGGATTCGGGAAACAGGTCCCCAAAGATGCAAAAGAGGAAAACTGCAAGCAATGTGCACACATCCACCATGAAACGCCAGCCCAGAGGACAAACTCGGTAATCCCGCCAATGATGTTCCACCCCTGTGATGGCTAGCAGCCGACAAATACCCGCAGACCTCAATCCATTTTTATTGTATTCAGGCTGCAGCGTCGTATTTCCTGCCTCCCCTTAGCACCACACATACAGTGTACTTGAAAACAAAAATCTATAATATTGATCCCACAATGTCACCACAATTATTCTTTTGAAACAGCCATTGAAAACAAATTACATCTGCACTGCCTTTTCATCCGCCCGCTGCGAGTGAGCAATGCTCAACGTGGCCTCCAGCACGGCGGCGGCGTTAGCAGTGTGTCACCACCCAGACAGGACGGCCCGGAAGAGCAGGGGGGCGCGGGCGGGGGCGGACGACAACCCCGCCAAAGGGCCCTTGGAGGAGGAGGGCACAGGGTCCGCCTGGCCAGACGTCGGGGGTCTGAGCCCCGCAGGGCCTCCAGAGGCTGCGGGCACCCGGCTCGCCTTGCAGAGTAAGCGGGCTGCTGCCCGGCCGCGCAGGGACCCCTGACTCGGTCAGCGAAAGCGGCGGTTGGCTGGTGAAATCAACAACGATTTACCCGCGATCCCATTTCCACATATTCAAAGTCTGAAAACGGTCAGAATCATCGGAAGCATGGCGGCGCATATCCGATGGCACAAAGAGGCATCCACACAGGGTCACGAGGCCCCAACGGGATCCCGGGGTGCCCCCCACCCGACCTTTCCCCAGGGACGCCGCCATGACCGTCATCCCTGTGACCAGCAAGCTGGTCAGCTGGAGCAGGCAGAGGCAGCAGAAAGCCACCCGGTGCCTCCTCATCCTCCCACCAGGCGGACACCGGAGTCAACCCCGGTGTCCGCGCCCCCAGCAAGCTCCAAGTCACCGACCGCCACTCGCCAGCCCGGGTCTTGCACGCACACCGTCTGCTGCCCCCGGCCCGCCGGCTTCTCTAAGGTTGCCATACGTGGAAAAACGATCTTTGTGGCAGTAATTAAATCTCACACCACCTGAGTGGTGGGCAGAGGGAAAATTCTTTTGTGAAGCTCTTGGCCACACAAGTCACCGTGGTGGCTCTTGCAGCTGGGAAGTGATAACTTTGGAGCATTAAAAAAACCAATAGCCTTGTTGACATGAACATGGGCGCCTAACCCCTGAAGCCTCCTGGTATGACGCATTGATTTTCCTGTCCCTGCACACTTCTAAAGCCATCCATTCTGTATGGCCAGGACTCAAAGGGCCAGAGAGAGGGGAAAAATCTGTTCTCTCTGCTTTTACCTCCAGGCAAAGTTGAAAAATAAATTCTACGTTTTGAGAGATGATTTGTTCAAGCCATGTTTAAGAGAATATGATTGCATTAGAAACAGGGGAGGATGGGAAATACATATTTTGTTTCCCTGATCCCTATAACCTATAGCCACTGATGTCTCCTGCACCCTAACCACATCTGGGAGGGTGTGCAGAACACGGGTGAGGAGAGGAAGGCCTCAGAATCTGGAAGACTGATTGGTTATTCTTCAAATAATGTCACCAGGCTGCCCGATAATTTCTCAAATAATCCTGTCATGTTCACTTGTCAGTCCTCAATCCTTCTGCCACTGGTACTTTGCAGGAGCTCTTGTCCCTTCTTGTTCCAGGGCACCTGGTGAAATTGCTACATGCCCTGTGTGCTTGCTGATCCTCGCCTTCTGGGTCAGGCGGATTCACTCATCGGGGTTGCCCCAAGAGTCACCCTCAGGCAGACATCTCACCCTGTCCCAGACCCACTGTCTCCAGTGCAGTGTCAGTTAGTCAGGAAGACTCACCCCCCCACCCACCCACCACCTCCACCCCCAGCGAGGCTCCCAGCAACCCTCCCCTCCTCCTGCACATGTTGGAGTCCTGATTGGGCAGGCATCTGGGTGACCAGAAGCCCTCCGAGGTCCCCTGATGGCAGATAAAGACTCCACAGCCCATGTTTGAGGAAGGTTTGCTGAGATCCCGCTGGGAATTTCATGTGCAGCTGGCTTCTCGTGTTCCCTTCTTTTGGAGTGTTTAGCTCTTTTGGTTCCAAATAAAGCAAACGCCAGAGCTGGTGAGGAGGCCGAGCTCGGAGAAGTGGGAGACCCGTGTGTGAGCTGCAAATGTGCAGCGCTGTTCTGTGAAGTATCACATACATCATTTCCTGGTGCAGAGGAATATTGAGCTATTTTAGTGACGCCCAAAAGGAAAGACCAAAACCCTGCCGTTTCCCTGACCTAGAGAGAACTCTGAAAGGCTGCAAAAATAGAAAATGTTACAATGGATGTTCTTACAAGACTCTTCTAGATAAACATACCATCCACACATCCCAAGTGTATCCAATGTGAACTCAATATCAGCAGGCACGCACACTAGAGTCATAAACCCACTCACACAAAACATCCCTACCAGATGATTCTGTCGTGCCAGACCTATAGACGTATTCTTAAATTAGGTTGGTGTGAATGTGTTTGTATATTTATTATTAAAATACTTACTGCTTTGCCTTTTGAAGTCGATGGACAAATGATTTAGAAGTAGAAAGAGAGTAGAAACAAAATTAATGCAAATAATGTGTTGATTTTTTTTAGCTTGATTAGCCAAGCCAATGGAAAATTCTAGAAAACGTACACAATTATTTTAACTGTCACAGGCTGGCAATTGTAATTGACATGATTTGTACGAGATGCAGTGTAATAACTGAATATATTAAAAAAAAATTTCATGCCTTGATTACCAGGAGAACATTACTAGTGCCACAATATTATTAACAACACAATTATCGTGGCATCCCTAGGATACGCTCTTAGCACTTCAATGCATTAGTGAACCTTTGCTAACGAAGAAAAAATTAAAGTACAGCAAATTTCAAAGCACCAGTTGTACCCAATATCATTAAAAATTTATAAAACTTCCCCTGAACATGACAAGTGTTTGGTTTAAATGAAGATCAGCCACAAGGAGAAAGCAGAAAGCCTGCTCCTCTTTGTCTCCTTCCTTACCCTCGCTCTCTCTCCTCGCTCTTTCTCCCAGACCTCCCCCAACCGGCACCACCTCAATCCAGCTGAAATATGTAACCATTACAGAGTGACAGCTTGACACACAATGACCCGTCAGAACATTCATCTCGCAATGTTTTATTTTAGTGAGGAGCCAAACTGCAGAAAAAATAAGCAAGTTGTTTCAAGGCTTGGAAGGAGATCAAACATTTCTGGCATCCCCACTTACCAGACCTTTGATTTACAATGGACTTGTCAGAGCCCGATTAGACAGTGTGTGCTTAAAAACCCACAGAGGCTCCTCGACCGCCCTAGCCCGCCACCATTTCCCCACTGGGAACATCCTGCTCTTTGTTCCCGGGAACCAGCGGGCTGGCCCTCACTCAGAACTCTGCACCCTTGCAAGATGGCCAGCCTCACGTCTTGTCAAGGTGGACAGAGAGAACAGAGAGAATGAGAGAGGAAGGAAGAGAAAGAGGGAGACAGAGACAGACAGACAGTGAATCTCTCAAGCAGAGCTCCATGTGCCAATCTCCATACCTCTCCCTTCCAAGTCAAAAGTTATCATCTTATCAAAAACAAAACAAAAGCATACTCAGCAATTGCCACCATCAGTGAGATTTCTCAGCCTTATTCAAACAGAAACAACTCAGCTTTAAGAGAAAGAGCTGAACCCAAAGTGCAGGTGTTTAAAATATGTTTGCAGTATTACGACTTTTGCTAGTAATTACAACTATGAAAATGGCTGAAAATATATTGTTTCAATTTGTATGGAGAACAATTACAGAGAGAGAGAGAGAGAGAGACCGGCTTTGGAATGTGTAATTCCTTAACCTATATGGCGACCCAGGGCTCTCGCGTCGGAGCAAATTATGAATACATGCATTTGGAAAGCCCAGGGAGTAGATGTGGGTCCGGGACATGCGTAACAATGCCATCTGGCACATGTGAGTTATGGAATATTACATTGATACACTATTATGAAATTGACTTAATGTACTAAAGCTGTCATTTTAAAGTTAAAAAAAATGTGATGCGACCAGACGTAAACAATAGCAACATTAGCATTTCCTGAAAGCTGACACCAATTCCCTCAAAGTGTGTGTGGGGAGTCACGGATTCACCTTGCCTGGAAGGGCCCAAGTCTTAGGGACATTCCAGACTCTGTGACAACACGCCTGGCTCCCAGGGCCAACAGCTCAAGCTCCACCATAAAGCAGATGGTGCAAGACGTGGGAGTCCAGGAGCACCACCACTCTCACCTCTCGGGCGGCCCACTGAAATCGACCTGAGTCCTCCAGACTGCCAGAGCTGGAGACACCTCTGCAGGCGCAGGTCAACCCACCTCGTGGCATTCATCTCATGGTGGCACTTGAGATAAACTCTGGGGAGAAATGGCTGGATGCCAAGATGCAACGCTGGATGACTGGGGCCTCCAGGGTAGACTGAGTGGCGCTTTAAGGCCAAGCAAATCTTGTTGCAGAATGGCAAGTCGAGCACTACAATTCTAGGCCCTCCTCAGGCTCCCCAGAGAGAAAGCCTCTCGATGCAACTGAGACTTGCAGCGTGAAGAGGAACCCGAAACATGACGATACGTCAGGCTAGGCCAGTCTCGGGTCCAGGGTAGCCTCCTATAGGCCGGCTGAGAGCCATGGGCAGTGGTGACCTGTGAATGGTGGGTGCCCCTTAAGACTTTACATCAATGACTACTGTTGAGCAGATAATTTGGCCCAAAGGATTCCACTACTGCCACAACTACCATTTAACTACCTCCCTTCCAGGGCTGAGGCTCTGCCAGGTCTGGGGAATAGGTATTGGAACAAAGATTGGTTACTAAAATCGAAACGTTTTTAGATAGAAGGAAACATCACAGTGTATGACCAGGCCAAGGAGCCCTTTACTTCTAACTGCAATTTCAGTTGCTGGAAATGTTACACACATGAGTGAATGAATACGCGAAGAACCCGAACCTCAATACTTTCTTCTCTCTGGCCCAAGCAGGAAGCCTGTTGGTGACGATCAACACAAAGTTACTCAAGCCCAGGAGAAAATGGAGAAAAGTAAATCACTGTGCTGGTGTTAGTGGGTGAGGAGTCATCTCTGACTCACTAGGATCCCCAGGACAACAGACTAGCATGCTGCTTAGTTCTCTATCAGCGAAGAGTGGTCTGATATGTACAACGGGGTCTTTATTCCTGGCCTATCTTAGTCTGGAAGCTTCACTGACACCTTTCCACCCCAGGTGACCCAGCTGATATTTAAAGCACTACTGACATTACACAGCAACAAACAAAACACAACAGTATGACCAAGTGACTGAAAGCCAAAAAGGTCTGTGGCCAGATTCATTTGGGCCTGGCCATCACACTTTACTCAGTCCCCAAACAGGGGATGAGCTTTGGACCTAAAGCATCCTCCAGGAATAAATGACCACACACTCCCTTTCACAAGGGTTGGTTCCTGCCTACTGATATGAAGCCATTTCTGTGCGTTGTTATTAGTTGGCTGACCTGAGGATGGTGAGTTTGGTTTTTCTATGCAAGGAAGGGCAGGATTTCTAAGAGCACCAGGATCCACAGGAGCTTGCCTACCTACCATCAGTGGCCTAAGGACTTTCTGGGAAGAGGCCAGACATCAAAATTCACCATGCTATGGTGAATTTCATTGTGAGGAGGCTCAGTAAATGGAACTGGGTATAAACAATGGCATGATGGTAGATGCAGTGCCTGTTAGAATGCCACGGCGTTTTCTTTGTAAGATTCCCTGGATGCAGCTCTATGGTTTTCTATGGCATGTGAGTTATCTACTGCTGCTGTAACAGAAATGCCTCCAGTGGATGACTTCAACAAACAGACATTTATTTTCTCACAGAAGTCAGAATCGGGGTGCCGGTGCC
The DNA here is from genome assembly GCA_004026705.1 of Nesogale talazaci. Taxonomy (NCBI): domain Eukaryota; kingdom Metazoa; phylum Chordata; class Mammalia; order Afrosoricida; family Tenrecidae; genus Nesogale; species Nesogale talazaci. The sequence goes on from PVJH01001110.1 coordinate 200,394, forward strand.
AGGCAGGGGCTTTCCCTGTGTGTTGACTGGAGAAAAGGCCCTTGTCTCCCCCGCGTGATCTTGTCATGAGTTGGCACCTCTCTCCCCCTCATGCCTACATCTTTCCCTGGCTCGCTATAATCCTGCCTCATGAACAAGGCAGAGACAACCCATGTACCCACAGGCAGAGCGGTGAGGCCTTGCCACACATATTGGTGGCTGAGTGGGGCGAGGGTGTTCAAGCCACAACATGTGGACATCTGGATTACTCCATCTCTCTAACATGTGGCAGTGCCTTCATATATCCATAGCACAAATAAAAGCCTCCTCCGTAACATAAATGAAAAGTATATGTCACCGTTAGAGATGAAGCAGTTGCTACAGTCCACACTGGAGAAAATCAATTGACAAATCTCACAGCGAGCTGGTGTACCCGGGCTGCCTTGCAAAGGCACCTGGCTGTTTGCTGGTGGTTTGCTGGTTTTGATTTTTAAAGATGCCCTGCATTTATTACAAGAGCCAGAGAACTAAGAGCTGAAAGCCAATGCGGATGTTTTAATTCCATCACGCCTGTACCTTCCAATTCCCATTTTGCATTTTGCATTAGGCACCCAGACTCAGTCAATACTTCACAGCACCGTGGCCTGGGCTGGAGCAGGGGCCTCGACGAGACTGACAAATGACAGTGTTGCACAGCTGGAGGAGAAGCAGGCCTCTGCGGCAGGGCCCTGCTCCTGGCTCCTCCTTGCTGCAGAGCAGCCACTGTCATGTCTAGGACACCATGTTAGGGAGAGACCCCCGGCTATGCTGCGGCTTCCTTGCAGGGAAACCTAAGCCAAAGACAGGCTTGTTGCCATCGAGTGGAAGCCATCTCATAGCGGCCTGGTGGGGCATCAGAGTCACAGGAGGGGCTGTTAACTGCAAAGTCCACAGTCCCAATCCACCAGGCACGCCTGGGGAGGAGGGTGGGGCTTTCCTCCCAAGAGGGGTCTCAAGCCCAGACACTCACAGGGACTGTTCTACAGTGTCCCCTGGGTCGCCAAGAGTCCTTTGGAGGGAACTCTTTTTTTTTTTCCCTCCAAAGTTATCAATTCCCAGAAAGAGCATATGCCTCCCCAGGAGAATCGAGGGTTCTACTCTAGCAGTGGAAGCAAGTGAAACCAAGCCTCAGCCCACATAACAACTTTCACTGAGTGGTTTCACTTATCCACAGTAACGGAGAGGAAAGAAGAACATGCTACAATATGACCATCAGCATAAATATACGCCATTGCAACCTCAGGTGGTTCTTTGGGGCCACCTCCTTCAACCAGGAAATGTCACATTATCTAACCATCACTAGAAAAAAGGGTGGAGTAGTAACAGACCAGGAAGCCCTGAGGTAGTGGTAGCAAGTTGGTCTGCTTATCGCAAGGTCAGCAGTTCAATCTCCCAGCCTCTCTGCAGGCATCTGCTCCAGTACAGATTTACAGCCTGGGTCAGTGATTCTGTCCTCTTGGGTCCCTGGCAGTCAGAACGGGCTCAGTGGCAGCGAGAGAGTAACACGCTACACTTGAAACAGTCCTAATCAAGGGTTCTATCAATGCAAAGTCACACCACTTTTAAAATGGCACAAATAAGTACAAAAAAGTGTGCACCTATGTGTGTATGCATGAATGTGAATGTGATACACAGAGAGAAACAGATGGACTTCTTGATTTCTTTCTATTCTAATAAAACTTTCAAAATAAACTTAGAATCTACGCCTTGATCTATAAAAAGCAGCTTCCCCTTTTCTCTGCCCATCCCTCCACCCCCGGAAACTTCTGTTTTTCAAAACCTATCTTCCCTTCCTACACCGGCCACATAGGATCAGTAGGCCCTCATGCACCCCTTAGAAGAGTTAATAATTCACCTCTAAAGTTGACAGAACTAGAGAAGCAGATTGTTCTTTAAATCATTCCCTCTATGGCAGTAACAGGAGTAGATTGTTTTACCTGGTCTAATAACAGTGCAATAACATCTGTGGCTCAGAGCAGGCGAAAGCAAAGGAAAAGAAAAATACCAAAGATAGGCCAAATGTCCCCAGAACCAAACCCTCGGTCCTCTCTTGCTTCTCGTCCCACTTAGCAAATTACATATAAACAAATTCACTCCTGGACTGGTTCCCTCTGAGTTCCTCCTTGGTTTCTGAGTGGTTTTCCATCAGGACGAACCTTTTCCTTTCCCTTATGCACCAGCAAACAGACTGATACAATTTAAAGGTCATGTTCTTTTCAAACTGACAGCACCCTCCAAAGTTTTGACGAGCGGCCCTCCAAGCCTCACACCCTACAGGCGGAAAGGAATTAAGTAAAGCATCACTTGGCGGAAGCTCAATCATGTGAACTGATTAGAAAACGCATCCGTGGAGAGGAACCCTCGCCAGGTGACGGGCAGCTCAGCCTGAAAGGAGATGTCACACCTTGAGTGGGAGAGCCCCCCAACGCTGAGGAGGGGAGCACTTCGGGAGGGTCAATGAAGATATAATTACCTTCCCGGGAGAAGATTTTTCCTTTCCAAGTCCCTAGGGAACACCACTTAATTAGCATTGCCTTTGGACTCACTAACTGTACCCCTAGCCCCCAAGAACTGAATTCGCAGTGTCTTTGCTCAAAAGGCTATGTTCATGATTGGGGAGGAGGGAGAGTTAAGAGAGGCTGAATTCTGGGAGAATGCACTTGGCTGTTGCAGATGACTGCGGTGTGCGGCCATCAATATGTTTATTTGCAGTTATAGCCGTGTGATCCAGAGATAGAGAGAGTGTGATTACTTTCCTTCTCATCTGTCTCTAGAACAGAAAGTGGAAGATTGAAATGTTGGTGCGTCAGCCAATGGTGTATTCTGAGAATGCAGTTATCGTAGGCTATCTTTTGGGTACCTATTATTGTTATTTATCATTATAATCATTATTATTATTTGTCATTTGCTTTGATGATTTGGTTCTGCAACCCCAACCCCACTCAGGTGAGTGAGACAGAGCACGACTGATAAATGAATGCACCTACTGCTGAATCGAGGGTCCAGACTTTTCCTGGGGGAGACGGGTTCTCTTCGCAGCTGTCCTAAATTATGCACACATGAGGTCTGCATCTGTCAGAGAGAAGGGACCGGAGGGGCACACCAGGGACAAGGAGCCATTGGGGAACTTGTACACACCCTAACCCAGGGACAGTGTTCCATCCAAGTTCTCCTTGGCCCTGCTCCGTGCATTGGAGTTCCTGTGAGGGTCTCTCTCTTTAAGAGACACCCAGAGGTCCACGCTCTAGCTATAGGACCAGATTTTCCTGCCTCCAAACCCTTGTGCAACAAGCATCCAAATCCCTCAAGCCAGTAACATTAAAAAGAAACCAGCCAGCCAACCAAAACCCTGCTTTGCTGCAATTCCACAGAGTAGAACTAAGCTCCTCAACATCAGCCCAGAGCTTGTTAAATGTTGGCTGGAATGACTTTCCTTTGAAGCATCCCTCCCAGTTTAATTGGCTGATGTTTGTAAGTCCACAGCCCAGGGTCCCCCTGTCATGGCCAGCTGGGGCTGTAATCCTGGAATGCAGTAATCAAATAGGTTTTCTCAGTGACTGTCCTTCCCCTGACCTGCCCTCACCCTTGATCACAGCACCTGTCTTTCCAAAGGAAACGCCCCCTTCCCTCCCTCAGCCACAGTGCTCCAGTTCGCTGTCATCTCCTCCATCCTCCACAGTGCCGTCTCCAGACCTTCTCTCAGTGACCCAGATAAAAGAAGAGCCTCATCCTCTCAAGACCCCTCATAGCTGTCAACTCCCCTGTCAAATCCTCTTGATACTGTCCTTCAAGGCACAGGGAGCATTTCCTGAAGAAGGTGGCTCTTGATTCTCAAAATCCGGAGGAAGGAGCACACAGCTGTGGAGTCAGCATGGGCAGTTTGAGCGGAAGACCTAAGTTAGAAAGCTGATATTCTCACAGAGACTATCTTCCATGTTTTCAAGCCAGATCATTTCCTATGGCACCTCTACATGGTCTTATTGGGTAAGAGAGAGGTGGTCAGTTGGATGTCAATCAAACAATCAACCAGCAACTATTGAGCAGTTTTATTGCAAAGCATTCAAGCTATATCAAAAATAAGGTATCATTCTGCTCTCCAGGAGTGCTCGGTGGGGCCAGTGGACTTACCTGACCAACTGTCACTGAGTTGGTTCTGACACATGCTAAGTTCACCTGAGGTCAGAAGAGACCTATGCCCATAGGGTTTATAACGCCTGCTTTTAGGGAAGTGCATCTCCAAGGTTTTTTGTTGTTGTTGTTGTTTTTTGTCAATCAGATGCTTGTGGGTGAATAGTCAGGCATTTTCATTAGCTGTGCAGGACATTTAAATCACTGAGACATCATGAAAAAGAGACCAAACCAAACTCACTGCCATAGAGTAGTTACTGACTTACAGCCAGTCGTATAGGATAAGGTAGAATTGTCCATGAATCTCTGAGATTGGAACTCTTTACAGGAGTTGAAAGCCCTTTCTTTCAAGGCCTGCTGTAGTTTCAAGCTGTGAAATTTGTCCATAACCATGGCCAAGGGACAACTACCACACAGAGTTATTCTGGAAATGTTGCCATAGTCAGATGCCCTTGAGTCTGCTCTTATTCGAAGCAACTGTGTACGACAGACCAAAGCGCCTCCCACACCAGCGTCATTCCCCCATGGGCTATGTTGAGCCCATTGTGGTAGCCACGGTGTCAATCCACCTCCTCAAGGATTTTCCACTTCCTCCCTCTCAACCAAGCAGCTCGTCCTTTTCCAGGGACTGCCACTTCCCGATACAATGTCCAATGCATGTGAGACAAAGTCTTAATGGCCTTGCTTCTAAGGAACATTCTGGATTTACCTCTCCAAGAGAGATTTATTTGTTCTTCTGGCAGTCCCTGGTACTTTCTTTTTTTCATAAATCATTTTATTGGAAGCTCTTGCAGCTCTTATCATAGTCCATACATATATCCATTGTGTGGAGCACATTTGTACATACATTAGCATCATCATTTTCAACACATTCTCTTTCTGTTTGAGCCCCTGATATCAGTCCCTCATTTCCCCCTTCCCCACCCTCCCTATGAACCTTTGATAATTTATAAACGCATAATCCCTCCATGTCTTAACAGACCGTAGTCTCCCTTCACCTGCTTTTCTCTTGTCCATTTCCCTAGGAGGGGGTTGTATGTAGATCATTGTGACTAGTTTCCCTTTTCTTCCCCCACCTTCCCTTTACCCTCCTGGTATCCCTATTCTCATTATTGGTCCTGAGGGGTTTGTTTTTCCTGGATTCCCTGTGTTGTGAGCTATTATCTATGGCAGTGTACATGCTCTGGTATAGTCGGATTTGTAAAATAGAATTGATGTTATGATAGTGATAGTGGGGGGGAGGAAGCACCAAAGAGCCAGAGGAATATTCTTCACCAACCCCATCATTCAAATGGATCCCTTCTTCTGTACACTTCCTTATCTATTGTCCTGCTTTCATGTGCATAGGAGGTGATTGAAAAAATTCCCCAGCTTGGCTTCATTCTGGAAGTAATTCAGGTTAATCAAAACTGGTCAGGAGCACAGGAGGATCACGAGCAAAAGTGCTCAGTCCCCATGTGTTAATGACCCATTCCCAACTCCTACAGGAGCAGTCAATTCAGTAGCACATTGTGATGCATGCCCTGTGCTATGATCACTACAATCAAGCGTCAGGCACCATCTACTTTTCTTACAGTCTCAAGGTAGTAGAGACCAATGTCCTTCACTTGCTTCATTAGCCCACTGGGCTAATTATTTCCATGTGCCTTCAGTTGTCATACTTGTCTTCCTTCTGGATAGGTAGAGACCTTGGATGGCAATTCACAAGTTTTCCAAAACCCCAGTCACTATGCACCAGAGTGGGCTACAGAACATTGTTTTGTGGGCTACGCTATCCTAATTGGCCTTGGTGTCATTGTAGGATGTTTTATAAACATTGTAAGCTCATCCTTTAGAGGCAGAGTTTTGTCCCTCACCTGGTATTTGGTCCCTCTCTCCTCTCGGAGCACTGCTCGCCTATTCACTGATCTGTCATGAAGTGGAGTTTCTGGAAATCTCCTCACCCATTCTCTGCCTCAGAAATGGATTCTCTGTCCCCTGAGGTTGGGGACAGGGATTGAACTGACCAGCTTGCTCAGAAAAGTCCATAATAGAAGAATACCAAGGACAGAGAGTTTCTATGTTTTAAACCATTTACTACACATTTACTTATTGTCAACCAACTGTCTTTTAAAATAGTTTTCATAGAAATTTTATTTGGCAGTTTTCATGACACTGTCTAAGGTTCAGCCTGAACTAAACATTTTAGGAAGGGAAAATGTTCTTCCTTGTGTCTACAGAGAAATAAGGAATGAACTCTAGATCATGCTAGGGAAGCCAGCTTGTCAGGGGGGCACTGAAAGCCGGGCAGTCAATATTTCCATCAGTGGCACCCTCCGATGCCCGGTGAGCGCAAAGCCGATTTCAATCCAGGAAGGCAAGCACAGGTGTAGACCTGGTCTCCATAGTCATTTCCCTGAAGACAACTGTAGTAGGGGTGCATCTGCATCTCCTGAAGCTGAAACCTGGCACGTTTCCTGTGAAGTGCAAAACACCAGCAGTTCTACCCTCCTGACAGTCTCAGGACCTGCCCACCAGTATCATCCACCCCTCCCATGAGTGCGAGCATGCTCCCCACCAGTCTGCATCTGTGGCCCTCAAGAGTCTGAGCCCCCAACATGTGCCGGTGCTACCCCTGCAGTTTCAGCATGGCCCCGATAACCCATGCTCACACCACCCCAGGAATCTCAACATTCTCTTCACTAGTCCACGTCTACTCTATGCCAATAATCTGAGGATATTCCCAATAATTCATGTCCACACTACCCACTCACCTGAACAAGTTCCCCAATAATCCATGGCTATGCTACCCTAATATTTTTAGGATGCTCCCCAATGATACATGCTTACACCACTCTGAAAATAAAGACACTCTCTCCGGAAATCCATGTCAATATCACCCCCAGGGCTCTGAGCTGTCTCCCAACAATCCATGCCTATGCTACCCCAATGATCTGAAGGTTTCCCCTGCTGCAGGCCATGTCCACATCGCCCAGTGGCCTGAACACATTCCCCAACAATCTGTGTCTTTGCTGCCCCTACCTTCTTAGGACATTGCCCCAATAATTCCTGTCTCTCTCACCCCAACAGTGTCAGCATCTCCTCCACAGTTCACGTGTGGAGGTTGGCGGAAGTGAGCCGTGTGAAACCTATCAGTGTGTGCTGGGGGTTGAACCTGCCTATTTCTTCAAAAAGAGAGCATCATTGAGCTGGCTGATATTTTCCTCTTCTGCACAAAGCAATAAAAGCAGCTGGCCTGGGCTGTGGATCCTGCCTGTACTGCTAACAAGACACATTCCTTTTTGTTCATGGCAAGTAGTGTAAGTTTCTGTCTTATGTCACATTTTCTGACAAGTGCGCGAGCACAAAAACAGTATCTTGGCACCAAGAAAATGACCATCACTTAAAAAGATGAAACTTTCAAGGACACCAAAAGGGTAAGATTGCATGGAGATATGCAATAGACAGCGTGCCCCTCCCACAGCCCAAAGATCCTGCCTACAAATCATGTCAGAAATGCGCTACTCTTATCAAACTTCAAGGCAGTGCTGCAAAGCTTCCCTGGTCCCCGCCAACACCCCATCCCAGAGTGGATGCAACAGAACTCTGCGCCATGGCGGGTGTACAGGCTGCATCAGTCCCAGGGGCAAGACTGAGGGGGACAGCCTGGTTCCCTTTTCTGCTCGGGATAATTTTGTATTCTCCCTGCTTTTCTTTGAGGTCCTCAAAACACTGGGTTCTCAATTCCGTGTGTCTCTTCCACCGGGTTGTAACACAAAAGCCTTACGTCTTCTTTAGTGCCTTTAAAGAGAGTGTTTTGATGGGGAAAATAAAATGCTTTGCATTTCATTGTTACCAACTCCTTTTAAAAAAAGAAGAAGGACCCATGGGTTACTTTAATAAACATAGCCCCCACAAGCATAAATCTCTTGAAGAAGTAACAATAAGGTGCCTCCTATTTGCTAAAAAGCTTGAGTTGCTTTGCATATTAAAGGATGGGAAAAATAAAATCTATCTATGACTATTTTACCCTCATTTTCACGTGGGAAAGGCAGAAGCAGAGCGTGTAAGGAGCACGCGTGCAGGAACACCTTTCCTGGCAGCTCCATGGAGGCAGGCAGCCACACATTTGATTGTGGCTGCAGATCCCTGCTGGGGGAGTAAATTTCATGCTGGGCTGCTCATCTCCAGGTGAGCAGTTTGAAACCACTAAGTGCTCTGAGGGAGAAAGATGAGGTTCCTCACTTCTGTAATGAGCTACCATCTGTGAAACCCACCGGGGCTGTCCCGTCCTGCTCTGAAGGTTGCCGTGAGTCAGAATGGGCCTGGTAGCTGAGAGTCTGCCCAGGGGCCCTCACACCTTACCATCAGTGTCCTGTGGAAGCCTTACAAGACAAGCGTCATCTGGAAGTCAATGTCCTTGTGCAAAAAGAACTAACAATCTGAGACAAAGTCCAGGCTTAATATAGTCATTGTGATATTGGTATGCTGATAGGGTAAAATGTCTTTAACAATTCTGGTTTAAAAATAACCAATCACTATTTGAAGTTTGGACCAGAACCTGCACTGCTCTGGCTGAGCAATGCCCAAGTTAGGTGAAGATTAAGTCTTCTGTCTGGAACCCGGGTGGCGTCATGCTTAGCCTTTGGGTTGTTCCAATGTGCCTAGTGGGCAGTTCAAAACCGCCAACAGCTCTGAGGGAGAAAGACTGGGCTTTCTATCCCTGTATACAGTTGCACTGCAAGAAACCCAGAGAGGGGACGCCGGTGGGGGTGCTGTGAGTCAGTGACCTCTGTCCCTACCAAAAGGCCATGGCCCCACCCAACCACGCACTCTGCTCCACTATGACATGAACTCCAGACATGAAACCCCCCCCCCAACTGGACCAAGCCCTGGCATATTCACCCGCCATGAGGTCACTCACATCAAGAGTCAGTGGGGAATGGGCATGTGGGCTCAGGTTTCACCCTTGTACTATGAAGGTCCCCACTAAGGAATATGTTCCTGCCCCTCTGCTCCCTCACAGAACCCTTGCCAGTCTGCATAGCCCCACCTGGACTCTGCGGGACAGCTTGAAATATAGACTGGGCCACAGTGGGATCCAACATACTCTCTTCCAGCTGAAGAAGGCAGCACAGTCCCCCACAAGCAGGAGAGCCACTTCCAGCACAACCAGGCTCCAAGCCTTTTATAGAAGAATGAATAAGGAGAGGAGAGGAGGGAACTCCTCTGAGCAGCTTTAGCTGATGGACACAAGGACTTCCCTCAGGGGACAGGGAGAAAGCCCTGACTGCTTGATTCCCCACGAATGCCAGGGAAGGGACAGACGCACACATGTGTGGTAGGCAAACCACTGTGGGCCTGCAGACTTAGAGATGGGAAAGGGTAGGGTGGGGTGGCGCATTTGGGTGCCTGTGTCTTTCAACTAGGCAGTTCAATCTCAGGATATTTTATTTGACAAATAAAACTAAACTGCATATTTATGGACTAATGATGTGAGATATTGCTCTTTTATTCGTATCCACTGCTGTTTAAAGACCAACTGTAAATAATCCTGGTACTTTTGGCAAGTTGGCATGGCACATGCAGGGGCCGTGTGGCTCTCCTGATAACGATGCCGCCTCAAGGTCAAGACCATTGTTTCACCTCCTTTAGCAAAGTCAGCTGAGCTTGGAGGGACTCTCTTCTCAGGAGCCTCCCAGTCCTGTGTCCTCAGAGAGATGCTCCAGTGCTAGGCTCTACGTGCGGGTGGAACAGGGCAGGGCAGATCACGGCGGAGCATGGCTGGGCTCTGGTCCTGATGGCCATCCATCAGAACTGCTAGGCAGAAATGGAACTGGGATAGCTGCCAACCCCTGAACTCCTGGCCATGGGCTGATGGGTACCCAGCACATTTGAGGACAGTTTATTAGTTGCTGGTTAGAGAGGAGATACAGGCATAAACAACACATGAACTGTGTGTTGCTGCGATGTTGGAAGCTATGCTACTTCCCTTTTAAATGCTAACGGGACTGCCTGTGACAGGTTAGTGTCAGCTGAGTTTCCAGAATAACACTAGGAAAGAAGGCTTAGTGATCCATCTACTCTTCAAATTCAGTCAATGAAAATCCTATGGAGAGTACTGTCCCACATGGTGCTGAAAGATGAGCCCCAGGGCTGGAAGACACTCAAAATACCCAGTGGATACCAGCATTTGAATGATGGTATTGGCAAAGACTCTTGAAAGTACCATGCACTGCCAAGAGAACAAACAAATAGGTCTTGGAAGAATTACAGCCAGAATGTGCCTTAGAGGCAAGGACGGCAAGACTTCTCACGCATTTAGAACATGTTGTCTGAAGAGACCAGCCTCTGGAGAAGGACATCATGTTTGGTAAAGTGGAGGGGCAGCATAAGAAGAGGACGGTCCTCGCCGAGGTAAATTGACACATGGCCACAACAATGGGCTCAGACATTGACGCGATCATGAGGGTGGTGCAGGCAGATTGAGTCAGTGTTCTGTCCTGGTGTACACGGGGTCACTGTGAGGTGCAACCCACTGGACAGCTCCTAACAACAACCACATGAGCATCCCAATGAGCTGGGAAACACTTGGTCGCATTGTATATGAGGCTGACTTAGAGCCAGAAACAAGGGCACGTAGTGATGAGCATCACGTGCATCTTGGCATTGGTAGAGCACTCCTGCTATGAGGACTACAAAAGCAGAAAGGAGATGGGGAGATCAAGGAAGAAGAAACAGATCTCCTTGTTTGAGGGAGGGTAGAGGTATGGGGAGTGGGAAACGTGTTAGAGGGGGGTCCCATTTGTCCATGCATTCTACTGAGAGAATAGAGAGCAGGGAGGTGAGAGAGGCTGAGGTAAAGCATTGACCCCCCCACACTTGGCTGAGGTAGGGAGGAGACAAAGACAACTCAGACTTCAAAAACTGCTAAATGAGTTGCCTGCCAGTGCCACCTGTATGGGCATGCCCCCCCCCACCCTCGATTCCCCATACCATCATCCAAACCAAATCTTTATTAACAAACAAGACAATTATTCTAGAGATGAAAGGTCTGCTCAGGAGACCAGCAGAGGCAGTGGGCTCCATGGGTTAATCTGCAGGAAACTGCCACCCCAGCTACTTTTGCCCCAGGATCCATGGATTTTGATGGCTCCTGGAGGTGTACCCACCATGTATTCTTCTGCCTGCAGCTCTGGTTCTCATGGACCTTCTCAGAATTGCTTTATCCACAATCTGGGATATTGATGTTGCCTTCAGTCTCCAGTCTGCATTATCTCTTACCCAGAAGCTGACTCAAAGCTAAAAATAAAGGTCCTTCATGGCCTCAGCCCAGAGCTCCTCAAAGGGCTAGAAGGAATATGCAGAAATCTAGTCTTGGCTCCACCTGTCAGGTAGACCTGAGAAGCCCCTGTCAGCCTCCTTCCTGGGCACACCACCTGAAGGAACTCATGTGGGCATGCACTTGGAGGCAACGCCCCAGGACTCTGAGTCATGCTGGGAAGTCAAGCAGGGAAGTGCTGTATCAGGGTGTAATAGTTACATAATCTGGTGTCAACTTGCAAAGGGATAGTGTGTTAGTCCGGGTAGACTAGAGGAACAAATTTCATTGACACTCATATGGATAGAAGGAAAAGGTTTATATACAAGAGGAGCAGGACGTTGAGCCCAATCCAGTTCAAAGTCATAAGTCTGATATTAACCCATATGCCCAAAATCAGTCTATAAAGTCTCCTTCCAACTCACAAATTCACAGGTCAGTGGGTGCAGAATCCCACACTGGCAGGGGTCTCCACATGGCACCTCACTTCCAGGGCTCAGGGTCTATCAACAGCAGAAGCAACTCATCACTGGCAGAGGTCTTCATGTGGCCGCCCCAGCTTCAGAGGTCTGGCTCCATCAGGGCAAAGCTGTGTGATCTCTCTGCTCGCTCCTCCAGCTTCTCAGATGCTGCCATCTTGTCTTGTCCATGATTCATCATCTCTGAAACTAACTCCCAAGAACTGGGGAAGATAGCTTCTCATCTTCACGAGGGAAATAACACAAGATTTCCCAGAAGTCTCAGGAGAAAGCCATGCCCACACGGAGGCCTCATTGTCTACTCAATGGCTATCTCCAGATTAACAGGTGAGAATCCACCCCTACATTTCAATCACCCCTACATAATATAAGCACATGACTGCCACAGGTAGAGTCTAGCCTGTCAATTGGGTAGCAGCTTGATGACCTCATTTGGGGACATCACAGAGATAAATAGCACACAGACTCTGCTTCATATTCCTGGTGACAAGACACATGGAGCTATACTAGAGCTACGTGGAGGCCCACGTCAGTGCTGAGATGTTTACACTCCTACTGGATCTACAACACTTTCCACCCACTGGCCTGGAATCATCCTATATTCAGTCTAGTCACTGCATGTGTTTCATGAGTCCAAAGAGGAATTTATAGATTGGCATTGGACAAATGGACTAATATTGGTCTTATGAACTTGATCTAGACTGGGCTAGGATATTTTCTCAATATACAATTGCTCTTGTATATAAAGCTGTTTCTTATACACGTGAGTGTCTATGAATTTGTTCCACCAGTCAACCCAGACTAACACACAGGGTGCAAGGTGCAATGCACAAAAGGAACCCAGAGGAAAGATCCTTTTGGGGAAACAAAGGAGTCAGAATGGAAGTGGGGCCATTTCGGATGCATAAAAACTCAGTAGCAGAAGAGGAGACATGCTTCTCAGAGGAGAATGCTACAACCCAAGCCAAGGGGCTGGAGCAGCAGGAGCTTCCCAGACTGAGAGAAATGAGGCTGCAAAGCAGATCCAACTGGCTAACTAGGTGCAAGGACCTGAACATCCAGCTCCCTGTGCCTCTCCAACTTCAGCTTCAACCAGGAGAATCTGCCTTCTCTGAGCATCCATTACACCAACTTCTCCTGCCCCGGGGTCTTTGCACATGACTCTCCCTCTGTCAGGGATGCTTCCTCAAAACTTTGCCGTGGTTGGCTCCAAGAGTTCCAATAACAAATCTGACCATCTTACTCATCTGGCATCTTTTCCTAGTACTTACTGCTCTCGGGGATGATCTTATTTGTTCATTGATGCTTTCATCATCTGCTTCCCCAACAGTCTACAACCTCCCTGACAGCTGACATCTCATCTGGTTGTTCGCTACTTTAGTGACTGGAACCCTTCCTGTCATAATTCAATAAAGATCTGCTGAGGATAGAAGGGGAGGAGGGAAGAAGTGGGGAAGTGAACAGGTAAAGCAAGACACAAGCGCAAGAAGGCAAAGCAAACCGAAAGGCATGGCGGCCTCTTTTGTGGGCTGGGGTCCCAGTCACTGACAATGGGGGCAATGCATCCTATTTAGATGTTTGTGAGGCAGCATGAGAAGCGTAACTATACAGAAATCACTGGTCATTTACTGCAGGGTGCAATGGAGGCTTTAAAAGATAGCCCCCAAACCAACCCTGAAGGTGCAGCTGCCAGAGAACACGTGGACATTGGATCCCTGGGGCGGGTGCTACAGAGTTTCAGGCCAGGCCTTGCTGATGGGTCTTTTCTTCTGGGCTCTGGGCTCTGCATTTTTTGGAAGCAGGACCAGGAAAGAGGCTACTGTTACAGAACAGGTTGCAGCACACCTGAGGCCAGACAGTGGTATGACCCCAGCTCCGTGCATCAAGCACACTGCCATGGGAAGTGCTGGTTCTCAGTGAGGCCACCTCAGACTCATGGTGTCCTCAGGAACAGCACACAACCCAAGGCCATGTGGGCCTCAAGCCAGGGTTCTCCTGTGCAGGTGAGAGCTTCCAGCCAGACCGTGGGGCACAGAGGCCTCTTTCCAAGAAGGAAACTGTTTAGAACACAGAGGGAGGGAGGTCCTTGCCCCATGGTGAAGCATTTGAAGACCCGAGAAGTTCAAAGAATGCTCTTGCACATTGGGATCGTGGAATTTGGGGGTCATTTATAAGTGGGCGTTCACAGATTCCAGGACATCTGGTGAGTAAAGAGTTTGCAAGTGTTTGTCCCTCCCTGTTCTTCCAGAAAGATCTTGAAGTTCAACAGCTGATGACTTGGACAGATGATACATCTCTCAGTGACGTAATCTTCTCATCTGATATTATGGAGGCTGGCCACTTCTCTTGTCTGAGATGATCCAGAGAATTCAGCACGGGTCCCATGTACCCATGTCAAGTGCTTATGCCACCTCTGTCTGAGGTCAGTGACTGTTCATCTGCCATCTCCCTAAAAGCCCTTGTCTCTCCCCTTTGATGTCCATCCAACGATCTCACTAGTACACCACCCAGAGGAACCCCTTTCACAGGGCCTTGAGCCAGGTGTGTGACCTAGGTGCGAACTTAAATGCACACAACTTAAATGACTAGGCTGAAAATGGAGGGTCCTCAGGTCACCTGAGGTCACCTAGCCTCACCCACTATGTCCACCATTCACCCTCTGCCCTCTAAATCCATCCCTTCTCTCCACTACACCCCCAACCACCCACTTCCCCCTCACACACCACCAGGTTCCTCCTTCTCTCTCTACATTTCTGCTGAGTTGGAATTCTTGGCTTATTTCTTTATTACTCCGGAAAAGTGGGCATTAGAACCGCACAAAGGTAGCGCTGTAAGAAGGTGATGCTGGGGGCCCTGGGCCTCAGAGATTGGGACCACACAACAGCATGAGAGAAATCATTTACCAGCCTTTAAATCATTTTTCCTCTGTGAAAAGAAGTCAGAAAGGAAGGTGGTTATACAAAGAACAGTTCAACACCACAGTTGGCCAAAAGGAGCAGGGTGGAGTGAGAAGAGAGAGCCCCTCCACCGAACCCTTCTTATTTGGGAGAAAGAAACCCAGGAGAGCCTCCTAGAATCCTCCTGGCATGGAAGGGGCTGGGCTCTGGGAAGTTGGGTCTTTCCCTGAGGAAGCAAAAGATGAAGTGTTTGTGTTTTGTTTGAATTGATAACGAAGTCAGTTTCAGTTACGGGCTCATTACAACAAACCTGGGACATATTAACAGCTCTCTAATTGAATTTAGAAATAAGAAGGAGCGTTTTAAATGGTCTTGTAAATAGTGATTGCAAGGGCCTCCACAGTGACTGCCTTCACCATTAAGGTAGGAGGTAGGGTTCCTCCCCCTGGTTTGTTCTTGTCCTCCATCGTGTCCCCACCGACTCCCTGTGAGGCAACCACTGGCAATGCTGATGTGATGAAAGCTGAGTAGCAAGTTTAATTCAGAAGGGAGTCCCAGAGGCTGAAAACAGGACTGATAAGGTACACCCTTTACTCTTTATTCCATGTAGCAGCCGCTGCCAATACCTACCCTGAGCCACGAGCCCTCCTGACAGCCCAGAGAAGCTACCCCTGAAACTGTGCATTGTGAAGGAGGATTTCCTGTCATCTTTTTCACCAGAGGCCTGGGCCCCTGCCCATAACTTTTGACATAGGAAATACCCTGATCTAGGAAATCTTGATACCTTTTGATAGAATGGAAAAGGGTTGGCTTTTCTTTGATTCTTGGACTTCCTCCTCCACCTCTCCTCCCTCTACTCCTTCTGCCACACACTCTCATACCATCACCTCTGCAGACCCTCCAGGAGCTTCTCAATATCTGTGACAGTGTTTCCCAAAGTTGGTGATACTGTCCCTGGGCCTGCATTCTGTATCTGTGATCATGGACTAGAGGAAATAATTTAAGTGCCGGGAGATGCTGAGTAATATTTTTTTCTGAAAAGAAAGCAGTAGCCAAATAGGTTTGGAGAGTTATGATCTAGGATGTGCTATGATTTATTACTCCACACCTATGTGGCCATATACAAATATACATATCAATACATAAACACATATGAGTACATGGTATATATACATATGTGCTTTATGTATTGATATGTATATCTTATATGGACACATATAATGACTTTAGATATTTGCTAAAGTATATATGTGTTTATATGTAGATAGACATGACGGTTAGGTTTTGTGTCAACTCAGTTGGGCCAAGATCCTCATTGTTTTAAAAGTAAAGCCTTCCCCCTAAGGTGTCAGAGGACATCTTCTTGCAGGTTTGGAAGATTTCATATCTATAAACAGATGCTCTGGAGAACTGGCTTCCTCCCTTTATCTTCCTACTGGCATGGATCCTGCATCTGGTTTCTTGGGGCTCACAGCCGATAGTCCACCATGTGGCCTGTCAACCCTGGGAGCTGTCAGCTGCCTGGCACGTTGCCTGACCTGGATCTACTTCACTGTGTCTCCACTGGTCTGTGGCCTTCCTGGCCCCTGCTTGTCCTCCAGCCGGCTCCTGCTTCTTCCAGCATCCTGGTTCCCCAGTGTCAGCAGTTGTATGTGTCAGAAAGAGCATCTGACCCATGGATTTGAGCTGGACTGGGTCTGACATTCTATAGCTGTATGAGACACTCTCGATACAAATTTATTTTCTGTCTTGATATGAATTTCTTTTATATATACATATGAGTGTCACTGGTTTTGATTCTCTAGAAAACCCTGCCTTATACACTATATATTTTTTACCTCTAATGATGCATGATATTCTGGATGTAGGCATCCCTGGAGTTCTAGGCGAATACCTCCACATTTGGCTAAGTATTCTGTGGCTTGGTAAATGTCAGCTGAATCCCACTCAACAGAAGCCAATAGGACTGGGCGGCCCTGCATCCTGAAATTAACTGTCAGGGCAAAATCACACCCAAAGCACATATTGCTCTGAGTAGCCAGGCCCACTGAAGCCTCAGGCTGCCTTGGGAGTCTTGGGGGGCGGGGGGGGGGGGGAGAGAAAGCAGGGGCGACGGCCAGGCTGCACAGGGTGACAATGAAGTGCCTTGAACTCCATGCTCAACCAGGTCCCATGGACACATTCCAGCAACCTGTTTGCCCCAACAGGCACCATTGTCATTATTTTGCTCAGCCTCCTCACTGCCAACCCGCACCCCTTACCCTTTTTGAGAAGTCATATCTTTAACTCCACCCCTGTTGTTGAAAACACAAAAGTAAAAAATACATAGCGAGTCTGTTGACATTACAGCAATAGCCTCGGCCTCATTTGACCAGCCCTCCAAGGAGCCCGTTCAGAGACACCGGCGTGTTGATGGGAGCTGTACAAAGGTCAGTGATTTGGAAGCTCTTTCCGACAATTTGCCAGGATTTTGGCATTTGTAAGCATCCATAGGACAGCTCTCTAGTAAGCTGACCTTGACAGCGAATGGGATAAATAAACCTTCAATTTACCCCCTCCAGCTCTCCGCCAGTGCCGGTCCCCATGGAGCCTTCACCTGTCCATATCGTTCAACTGCCTGCAACTTCCGACTGACGAGCACGCACAGCTCTGCGGCCCAGTGACAAACACCATCTCACAGATAAGGCTTCTGAAAAGTCAAAGCCAATACTGCTTCCATTGAAAATTTAATGCCGGGTCCATCGTTGCCCATCATTCTCCCGACTGTTGCACAGGTCCCAAGAGGCCCTTGAAGCTAAAGCACTGCTCCATAACAGGTAATGACGTGGCATTTAATGATACTGTCCAAAGTGATCCCGGTCTTTGGGAAGTAATGTGCACTCATGTACCAGATAAGCACCGCCAAACGCACTGAGCCGCCGTATCTCTCACAGCCCTGTCACCAGATACAATGTGACACATCCCCAGCCTTTGTACCTGCGACTCCTCCGACCCTGCCATCAGACAGAGCACACATCTTCAGAGGAGGGGCTCCAAGTGCGGAGGGCAGGGGGGGCCGGGGGAGACACAAGCAGAGGTAGAGAGGAGCGTCCCCATAATTAAGTATTCACAGACTCTTTAATACTTCAGTGCTCTTGGATTTGCTGCTAGAATCTGTGAATTATACCTCATTGAAAAATGTCCTTAATCGACTCTGACATGTTTTATTGGAGGCAGAAAAAATGTTTCAGTATGATAGATAAGGTTAAAAATGTTACCACTCTGATCATTTACTCTACTGCCTGGCACCCAAAAAAAGAAGAAGAAGAAGAAAGAAAAACTCGAAAGCCACAAACCGTTGACATCATTCATCAGATGCAATGGAGGAAAAGAGAAGAAGGAGGAAACAAAGCCTTATCTGACAGCCTATTTTAGCTGATGGGACAAAGTGCACATTTTCAATTTTCTGACAAAGTTCTGTTGTTTATGTAGATAAGAGAAAAACCAACTGTAGCACTTCCACAGTGTGCCACGAGCTCTGGGAATGTGAGGCCAGTGGGAAGAGACCCTGCGCCTGTGGGCTGCTGTTTAACCCCAGAAGGTTACCTCCCTGGCTTTGACCTAAGACAGGTATTCCACTGGGTGTCTGCCTCCCAGCCCCCTGGGGGTTTCCAAGCAGCCCCAAAGACTGCAGGGCTGGTCACATACTCAGCATTTTAAAGGTCTCTCTCTCTCTCTCTCTCTCTCTCTCTCTCTCTCTCTCTCTTCCTCTCCACCTTAGTCCCAAGAAGTTGCAATGGGAAGCTCAGAGCCCTGCTTCTCAAAGAGACCTCCAGAAGGGGAGTTTCATGAGTACATGAGACTTGCGTCTTCCTCTATAATTTGTTTGATACAGCTGACTCTAGATGTGGAATCCAAACTCAGAGAATGCTCCCCACCCCTGTAAAAAGGACTTCACACCATTGAGCTGACTCTGCCTGGGCCTACCACTCATCTGTCAGATGGTCATTCTGTGATGGCCTGCAAGTATCTATGATGGTGGAAGTTTTCACACCTGTATTGCAACTGTCAATGCAGGTAGCCAGGTGTCAGCGTTTAGGCTCAAGGAGGATGAAGCAAAAGCAGGGAAAAGACACCACTGCAAACCTTATAGATACCAACTTAGTTTTATTATCCAATCCACTATCTTCAGACATAGCATCCAAAAGGATCAGTCCCTGGAGGAGGACACCATGCTTAGTGACGTCGAAGACCAGCAGGGGAGAAGACCTGGTACAGCGGCAACAACAGTACGCTCTCTCTCCCTTCCAGCAGTCTGGAGGAGGACAAAAGACAGGGCAGCATTTCACACCATGAGTTGGAGGAACTCCCAATCACTTATCTAGCTAGCTACACTCTGAGATATAAACTACAAATTGTGGCATTCACCAAATGTTGCCTCCTTCCAGACCACACACTGAGGGCAGACTTGCTATCTGCCCATGCCAAGGGCAAAGACCCTCTGCAGAGCTCTAAGCCTCTAACACCTCTAAAGCACTTGGTTTCAGGAATGTTTCCTCCAAATCTTGTCAGTGAGTACAAACTTTTTGCTCCAGAAATATGTCACTAAGATCCCATGGGTGTTTTCTAAAGTAAGGTTCTCTTGGGCCAGTTATGGACAAGATTGCTTGACAAATGGGCTCCTGCCCATTGAGAAGGAAGCTCCTCACCCACCTAGCACCAACTGAGGGCTACGCAGCTCAAGTCTGTAAGTGCAACATTTCTGATCATCATCACAGTGGTCAGATGAGCCGGAAACTCACAGAAAGATGGCTTCCCACCAGACACTATGCTTTAGCAATCAACGATAGTGAGACCAAGACTCCAGACCTAGACTCTTCCTTCCTTCCAAATCCCTTACACTGGCTCTCCCAGGAACATCCTCTGTCTGTAAGCCCATGGACCCAGCCACTTGGGCTGGATGGAGCTTGCAGCCATGTATGCTCAGTGTATGTGTGCGTTTACATTGTCAATGCACCGTCATTTCAGGACCCCCACAGACCCTTGTGCATAACGCTCAGTGATGAACTCACGGCCATGGGGTCAACACTGACACACAGCAACCCTATCACACAGAACAGCGTTGGCCCTTTGTGTTTCTGAGGCTGGAGATCTTTACGGGAGCAGACAGCCTCACTTCTTTCTCATAGTAGGCTGCTGCAGTCAAACTGCTGGCCTTGCAGCCAGTAAGCCCAGCAGCTAACCAGGTCCAACCTAGGATGCCACCAGGGACTCCAGCCTCACAGACTTGAAGAACTAGTAGGAACTAGCCTTTAAAGCAAGTTGGCATCATTTCAAAATTAGGAAATTTTAGCCGCATCTCCCACTACTCAGGTCGCAGCTTAGCAGTCCTTTGGGCTGAGCCCCGGTGGTGTAGTGGTTGAGTGCAGGACTGCGGCATACTGGCTTGGTGGTTCAAATCCAGCAGCAGTTCTCCAGAAGCAAGGCTGGGCCTCCCACTCCCACCAAAGGGTAGTGATGCCCCTCCAAAAAAAGCAGGAAATTTCATATGAACATACAGGTTATATGTTATCTTTCAGAAAAATAAGAGGATTTTTCTAGACCTAACACCTATTGCTTTCAAGCATGAGAAAGATCTACAAAATATCTCCCTAGTACTTGTCACCATCATGGTAATGAGAAATCAGGAAAGATCAAGACACTGTTGCAGACCAGAAGAAACTACCCCAAACACCTAAAAAACCCACTTCCATCGAATTGGTGTCAACTCAGAGCAACTTACACAGGGTTTCTGATGTTGCAAATCTTTGTGAGAGCGGAAAGGATCATCTTTTCCCATGGAACAACTGGTGGGTTTGAATCCTTGACCTTATGGTTAGCACCCATCATGCAATCCGCTATACCACTAGCACTTCTTCTTAATAGGTCGGTTGTTCTCAAATCTTAGTGCTTATCAGAAACACTTAGAGGGCTAGTAAAATCCCAGCCCCAGAGTTTTTTGTGCAGTGGCTTGAGGGAGGACCAAAAAATTACACATAGCCTAGGTCCCAGGTAATGGTGGAGGTGGTGGAGATGGTGGGGGAGGTGGAGATAGTGGTGGAGGACATGGTAGAGGAGGTGGTAAAGGTGATGGAGGTGGTGATGGAGAAGGAGGAGGAAGAGGAGGAGAAGGAGGAGGTGGTGGTGGTGATGGAGAAGGAGAAGGAGGAGGAAGAGGAGGAGAAGGAGGTGGTGGTGGTGGTGGTGGTGGAGAAGGAGGAGGAAGAGGAGATGGGGGAGGAAGAGGAGGAGGAGGAGGTGGTGGTTGGTGGTGGTGGTGGAGGTGGAGGTAGAGGAGGTGGCCTAGGGTCACCACCACCCACAGCTCATGAGGATGGAAACTATTTTAAATGCAAGTACTTTGCTCTGATTGTTCCCAGGGAATTCCCTCAATACATCAAAAATCATGAACCAAAGTTGAGGAGCTCCAGGAGGTAGAGCTGATTCAATGAGCAGAAGCACTGCTTTCATAGAGGGGCTGCTCAGTGAACACTAGATGAAGAGTCACCTGGACCCAGGTGAGAAGCCGGGTGGCACTGCTCACCCACGATGAGCTCCTTCACAAGTCTGTATCTTTCTCCCTGTTGGTGATCCCAGGCCATGTGCTACCCCTCAGATTCTGTTCCCACCCTGGTCAAGGTAGAAGGTGTGGAAGAGTCTTGAAAGTCTAATCTTGCCATCCCTGCCCAGCACCCGTTTCTCCTTCCATCTCTCCCATCTCAGGTAAAGCCAATGCACCCCCTTGTTGCTGACTTCAGAGGTACTGGGATCTCACCCTCTGTTTGGGCCCACCCTCTGTTTGGGCTCGCTGGCCTTAGCCATCACCAACTTTCATCTACCAAGCCTCTCAAGCTTCAGACCTTCTTGTAATTCTCTGTACATAAGGGCTTTTGACAGAACTGCCATGTCCATGCCACAGGTAGTACTAATGCTTGGAATTAGGACAGAAGGTGTGTTTGGTGCATTGTGCGCCTTCTGCTAAGGAAACATCACCCTCAGTCTCATATCCACATGCCATACCTGGTCACCTGCCCATCTGCAGGAAGATGTCAGGCCCCATCCTTCCAGGCTTCCTCCAGTTGGTCCCAGCCTGCTGGTCATTACTCCCCGTGCCTGGGGTTCTCCTCCTCAAACTCCCATGGTGTTCATCGCCTGAAGTTGTGGTGCATGGATCTTCCTATTTCCCCAAGGGAAGACTAGAAATCCAGAGCTGGGCCCACACTTTCCCCCATTCCACTCTGCCCTGTCATAGTGACACCATCTGGCAGTTTCTCCAGGACCTGTGAGGTGCAGGGTCTTTCTTGCCCAGCACTGGAGGGACCTGGAAGGGGAACAGGGCTTCTTATTCCCTGGGAAATATTATGCTCCAGCGGGGACCCATGAAGACGCAACAGTTCTGCAGGAGGGGATCTTGACAACTTCTCTGTAACTGACTTGCAGTCCAGTAAGATGCTACCAGATACCCAGCACAAACCAGAGAAAGAGATGGAAAAAGGTGGGAGAGAGGTTCCCCTGAGCACAGGCCAGAGAAGTAGGAAGGGAAGAGCCTGTCAGAGGATGGAGAGAAGCAGTGCAGGGTGGGAACTTAGAAGGGAGCTGGGTGTGGGAGTGGAGTTGGGAGCTGGTCACGTGGCAGTCTCCTGGGACATTTCAGCAAGGATGTGCAGTCCCAGAAACACCATGCCTGCCCCAGAGCAGCCAGGAAGTAGCCTTGAGCTGGTGCAGCCCTGGACCCCACTCCCCAGTGGGTGCACCATGCACTATCATGCCTCCTGGCTGCCCTGTGACTGGTGAAGTTACCAAACAGGGCAATTTCAAGCAGCAGTGTCTGGATTTTTTAAAGTACACTTAGTGTTTCTAACACTGTCTTGAAAGTTTCTTACTTTGTAGTTTTTGTTAGTTTTATTTAAGTTTATTTGGACCCTGAGTCCGAACTCTTGACCTTGGGGCTCAGCTCAGTGTTGGGACTTTGAGCGTCCCTCTATGGGAATCTGTGAAATGGGCATGGTGCTGATAGTGCCCACCTAGTGGGTGGGCCTGGGTGTGTGAAGAAGTGCTCATTAGCATAAATGGGATGCAGGAGAACCCTGGTCAAGCAAATGGATGTAGCCACAGAGAGCTCAGGCATCTTCTGAGGAAGAACAAGGCTGAAGACTACACTGCAGGGGAAGAATCCCTGGACCATGAGTTGAGGGCTCAGTGGTTCAGAAAATGCACATGGTGAGAAGCAGGCTCCGCCATTTCTAAGACTCCAGTCCTTCTCTGACCCAGGAAAGGCAGAAACCAATGAAGACTGATGATGCCAGGGGCCGGCCCACCCCCAGTCCCCACTAGGCCCACAGCTGTCCCCATTTCTATCCCATAGGCCTGGCTTTAGGGAGCCTCGGTTTACTTCAGAAATATTGCCATAAGATGAGTGTGCCTTCCTGGTTATTAATTTTCTGACTTTATTTTTGGGAGTTTTTAAAATTTTACTTATTTATCTAAATGGAAAATGTTTTCTTTCCCATCCCACTGGTGTAGAAAACAATTGAAAAACCAGGTCTGCCTGTGACTGACATGTCTTGGTCCAGGTTGAAAGAATCTTGCTTTTCCCTTGCTGGGAAGAGAATGGGGAGCAGGGGCAGAGGCAGGGAGGGAGGGAGGAAGGCATGTGATGGTGACGGGGGAATGCTACCGTACCCTGGAGCCTGCCAATGGGGCCCGGCACTCTCTTTCCTTTCTGTGTGTCTCAAGCCGGTTACCAAGCCTGTTGGCTTCCATCATGACTGCAGGCAAATGGTGGGGACTGGCAGGGAGGTAGCTGGGGAGCCCCCAGGTCACTGGGCTGAGCTGGGTGGGAAAGGAAAAGACTCTCATCCAGGTCTGGTGGGGAGCTGGCTCGATTTTGGGTCTGAGAGCTGCATCCTCTGGTGGAGACTGACTCGGACTTGAGGCCCTGACTCAGATCACAGTATCTTCCAGGCTCGACACCCTTGGACAGAGGGAAAGCCAACGGCTTGTCCCTTTATCCTGCAGTGCCACATGGGTTGTTAGAAATGAACTTCACTCACAGACCCCCACTCCTTCACTTATGGATGAGAGGGTTTGGGTGCCGATGGTCACCCAAAGAGAACTCTTGACGTCCTCCTTTCTGCTCCAGAGTACCGCTTAGAGTCACAGCCAGAACACTAGGAGCAGAAGGAGGGAAACCTTGTAAGGAGGTGAGGTGGGGAAGGGGAAAGAGAGAAGAAGGAAGGGAGGAGAGAGAAAAGGAGGGTGGCAAGGAAGAAAGGAGTGGGAGGAAAGAGGGAGGAAGGAAGGGGAAGGGGACAAACCCCTCAGGAGGGGCCATTCCTCACAGTCACTGAGGCTTTCCAGCAGAGGCCTTCCAGTAGACAAAGGTACCAGAAGACCCAGAGAGAGCCCGGAATGGAGCCCTCAGGGAGAGCGGCATGTCTCCGCAAAGTCTGCTTCCTATGAGGAGACGAGGTGCAGACGTAGGCTTCGAACATGACGAAGACAATTCTAGGTATGGGCCACTAGGATGTGGATTCGGTGTGGCACTTTAATAACTCAATCACAAGGTATTAGAAGAACGTCACAATTGTAATAGGCACTGTGGAATCCATTTCCGGGGATCCTTTTGCCAACAGGGAATTGGGGTGGGCTGATGTCATTTTCCTCCCTCTGGAGAAATATCTGACTGGAGAAACTGAAGGTGCCAAGGGGTGTGGTCAATTGGTTGTCTGCCGAGTTGCCCTTAAGTCTGGATGTCAAATTCACTAAAAGGCCCAGCGACATGGCCTTGGCCCTCGAGGCGGAAGTTTCTCTGCATGCTAGACTTACAGTCTGCCCAGGCTTCCCTTGGGTGTGGAATGCCTAGCCACCCCTACAGTTTAGCAAGGACACACAGAGCATTATCTCCTCTACCTCCCACCATCCCCTTCCCCACCTGTCCCTACAGCACCAACCTCTGAACTTTGAAGCAGAAACTCAAGCCTGTGAGTCTGGGAAAGGAGAAAAGGGAGTTCCCATATTTGACCTCGCCTGATCTGGAATAGGACCCCAGGTTATGTTGTGGGTTATACAGCAGGCTTTGCCAAGCACAAGGCCAGCAGTTTGAAACCATCTGCGGCCCCACAGGAGGAAATTGAGGATTTCTACTCCTGTCAAATATTAGTCACATAGAAACCCACAGAAGCAGTTCTGTCCTGCCCAACAGGGTTGCTCAACGTGGAAATGAACTTGATGGCAATGATCTTAAAAAGCAAATATCCTAAGATTGCCCCACGTCTCTCTAAGATCAGGCTCCCTTGTCCCACAGGAGCCATTTCTGTGCTTCGTGGACTTGGTTGGACTCGGAATTTCTCCAGGAATTCCATCTCCAGTGCCACGGCACAGGTTCACTGGCAGTCTGATGGGGTGAAAATAGTCTGATGGGGTGAAAATAAGAAGTGAAGAAGCAACAGAAGCTGATTAATAGCTGGAGATCTTTCTACTGCTGTTTGGAACCTTCTGGTTTTCCTGTGGCTTACTGAGTCTCATGCTGCCTGCCGGCAGTGCAGCGGCCGTGTGGGCTCAAACATAGCTGTGATTGTGAGGCCAGCGCAGAGTTTCACTCTGTTGCACAGACGGATGCTCTGAGTGAGCACCTAACAGCAACAACATCCCTTTCAGTGTTCTCCCCTCTGTTTCAGGGGCCAAAACCTTGGGAGCAATATTTTCTGAAGTGACATTCCCAGTCAGAGACCCTGGCCACAGAAGCTGTCTTCTGGAGGTGGTGGTGGTAGTAGTTGCCACAGAACTGGCCTCCACTCATGGCAGCTCCATGTGCCCAGGAGAAACGCTGTCTGACCCGGTCCCATCTTCAGAACATGAGCATGTAGGAGTCCACTGTCACTCCTCTTCTGGTAGCCAGGAGCAAGGGCATGCATGCTACAAACACGGAGATTTACAGCATCCTGCAAAGCTTCCAGCTAAGTGCTGGAGGCACCTGTGCTGGTGGTTGGTTTCCAGTCAAGTGTGGCCTCTAAAACCCAGCAGCACATCTGGGTGTGAGCAGTGGTCTCCATGGCTTTCACTCCACCAACTCTTCCTGTTGCTTTAGAAGGTCCATATTCCCCTCTGCTAAATACACTCCTAGCTTGAAAAATCCAAAGTAATTTCTGGCTTCCTCCCTGATATGTATGACCATAAAAAAGAAAAGGGCCAGCACTGCTTGTAGATTTAATTCTGTGTATACAGTGTTGACTAACATGGGGAAGAGCCAAGAATGCGGAATACTTATGATTGCTGATGGAAGACACCTTAGCTTACAGCTGAGTAAATGGGTGGCAAGATTGGCAATAGGTGGAGGGACTCCTCTGTACTTTCAGTCACAAGCTTTCTGATATATGCTGCATCTATGCTCCTACCACATCTGTTATATCACCAGCCCCTCAAGATCGGAGAAATTATCTCTTCTTTTTGCACGAACTAAGTTCCTTGTCCTAAACTCTCTTTGAATTTGACATTACTGGCAACATGTCTGACCTCTGAGAATCCAAGTCCTTTTATAATGACAGGCATAAAAAATAAATGGCACCCAGTTACCACTGGTAGCAATTCTGAAATGGATTGCAATCGAGGGTCATTTGCCAAAATAAAATAGAGTTGTTCATAGCCTATGGACAAGAATATGGATTCTGGAATCCCTCTTAATTAGAGCCCCAAATCAAGGACAGATAGTTCTTAAAACATAGTCCTGCTTGGTACTCACCTACAAGAAGAGATCACTGAAGGTAAGGGTACTAAATCAAAGTGTGGTGAAGAAAGCAAATGGTGCTTGGCTATCAATTGGAATAGTGTCTGGGGTCTTAAAGGCTTGTAGTCAAAAAAGAAGCCATCTAAGTGCGATGTCAGCTAAGTCCACATGGAAGAAGCACATCAGCCTGTGTGATCCAAAGATGATCAAAATATTTCCAAATACAATTAAGAGGAAAAGTATCTGAGCTTAAATGTGAACAACCAATATATATAAGGCTGTGGAGGACAGTAGGTTCCCAAAACCCATCTACAAAGTATCGAGAACTATTAGGCCTCTGTGCACAGTTAAGTGACTCAAACTGCTATACTGTCAGTCAGAGACTATTGTAAATTTGATTATAATGGATCACATTAGGGGTTTAACATGATACTTTGCCAATTGACCACCCCCTTGACCCTATCTAAATTCCCCCAAGGCTCAAATATGTCTCACTTTTTCTACAACAGAAATCACGTCTCTGGTTTTTTTAAGTATTAATGGTGGTCTTTTCTTTCTTACACTTTATTTTTTTTTATTTTTATATTATTATTACTTTTTTCTTTCATCATTTTGTTTTTATTGTTTTTTTTTGTTTGTTTTTATTTTTTGGGTTTGGGGGGGGGCATCACTGCCCTCTGGTGGTTGTGGGAGCTACTCAGCCTTGCTCCTGGAGAGCTGCTGCTGGATTTGAACCACCATGCCTGTGGGCGGCAGTCCGGCACTCAACCACTATGCCACCGGGGCTTAGCCCTGTTTTTATTGTTTATATTAGGATTTCCTTTTTAGGAAACACAGAATATGAGTAGAGACAATAACTGAAACAATGGTTATCAGGGATGGGGTGTGGGGAGGGGGAGGGGAATGAGGGAACCAACAGTGAATGCCAGTGGGGAGGGAGCACTAGCACTAATTGTGATGGTGTATATACAACTATTTTTTAAGTGACAACAAAAGAAGAGTATCTTTATATCAAGAAAGCCACTTAAAAGTATCCAAAATTGACAAATGGCTACCATGGGTGAAGGGAGAAAGAGTTTTTACTTAGGGACCATCAAGTTGATGTTAATGGTGCAGGAATACTTTGGAAAAGGATAGCAATAATGGTCACATAACAAAGTATAATCAATGGCACTAAATTATACATGTAAGGGTGTTGAATAGGAGAAAGTTTTGCTGTGTATATTTTGCCACAGCTTTAAAAATGACAGCAACCATACTACTAATGGGTACAATGAAGAAGAAAACGTGCTAAAGTTGACTGCTAATGACTGTACAACTCCTCCCTGGGCAATTGAATTATTCAATTTTATGATTTGGGGATGAAATGCCACTAAAGCTGTGGAAAAAACAAAGGGTCATGGGTATGGGGTGGAAAATGTGGGGAAAACACAAGATAATTTTGTTTAAAAATAATGAGGTTTGTTTGTCTGTCAGAGACTAGAGGACTCTCCAAGACACAATAACATTTCAGGTCCAAAAGTGAACTCACCCCCATGATTCAATTTACAGCCAAATAATGCAAATTCTTTGAGAACAGTGGTTCTCAATCTTCCTTGTGCCGCAACCCTTTAATACAGTTCCTCAGTTTTTGGTGCCCCCTAAGCTTAAAATTATTTCTGTTGCTAATTCATAACTGTCACTTTACTACTATTATGAATCATAATGTAAATATATGATGCCAGATGCATTTTCATTATTATAAATTGAACATAATTAAAGAATAGTGATTAAACACAAAAATAATATGTAATTATACATTGTGAAATATTTATTTCTAATATAAGTAAATGAAATTTTGACTTGGAGCATGGTGTAGCATGGGTAACAGTCTTCACGCGGGGTACGACCTATCTGCATGAGGGCAGACCTGCCTGGAAATGGAAATGGAAATGGAAGTGTCTTGGTTCCTAAGATCATAGGAAATATGTGTTTTCTGATCGTCTTAGGTGACCCCTGTAAAAAGGTCATTTGACCCTCAAAGGAGTCGAGACCCACAGGGTGAGAACTGCTGTTTTGTTTTGGTTTTGGTTTTTGGGGGGGCATTACTGCCCTCTGGTGGTCGTGGGAGCTACCCAGCGCTGCTCCTGAGAGCCACCACTGGATTTGAACCGCCAAGCCCACAGGCCGCAGTCCAGCACTCAACCACTTACACCACTGGGGCTCAGCCCGAGAACTGCTGTTTTAGATGGAACAATAGCACCAAAGAAAAATGGGTTCCTTAGAAATCAACCATACAAAATCAAAAGTGCAGGAATAAATCTCAGAGTGTAGGGATAGGTAGAAAAGAGGGGCCATGAGGACTGTCAGCACAGGATGAGAGCCCAGCATGGCCGCCACCATGTCAGTTCATGCTGCCAACGCCCTTACTTTTTCCCTGATCCTCTAGATGACAGGCCTGGAGACCTGTTCCAGCATCAGGGATGTCTAATAGCATGTCCAAATTACATAAGAGAAAGTCTTATCCTCCTCCCCTCTAAGGGGTCTTCAGACATACTTCTTCCAAGACAGCTTGGGCCATGCATACTCGATAGCTTTTGCCCATATGTAATTCAAAGGCATCCATTCCTATTCATTGTATTGGAATTATTAAATTTTTATCAAAAACACAATAAAATATTATAGTAAAGGTAAAAATGAATGCTGGTCTGCTGGTCTGAGTTCAGTTCCCTGTGGTTTTTTAGAGTTAATGCAGGTCAGGGTCACATGGCAGCTGGTATTTGGTACCCCTGGAGAATACCCAACTCTAGCCACACTCCTGCTGGTGCTATGCCATTTGTCCACCCTCATCGACACCATTCACTTCAACTTCATCCACCCTCAGCAACAATGGCCACAGAGAAGCCCTCTCCCTGGGTATCCACTGGGCTGTTAGCTGCAGAGAAGGAAAGACAAGAGGAAGAACAACCTCATTCACATACTTACTTAAGCACCTAGTCTGTACCAACTACTAGGAGATACAGCACTTAGAAAACAGCCCAGCTCTGGGTTCCCATTTTCCAGCACCTGAGGCAGACAAAAAGCAGTAGACAAAATACTAACCCACATCCTGCTGGCTAGTGCAAATGGCCTCAGTGGGAACAAAAGAGGATGGCATAAAGGTGGTTGGTGGTGGATTTGTGACCAGGCAGGAAGTGTTCATGGACATGAAGATCAAGAAAAGCCTCTCCAGGGGGGCGTGAGATGGTCAGGAAGAGGAATGCAGCAAACACACTCATTTTTCTCCCAAGGAACAGCTGGTGAGTTTGAACTGCTGCCTTTGTGGCTAGCTTCTCAATGCCTAATCCACTCTGCCACCAGGATTCCTTTATTTTTACATGAACATGCGCTGCAGGACCAGGGAGTATTTAATTCTTCTCTGCATGAACTAACGGAAGAGCACCCAACAATAATAACAATAAGAACACATGGCTACAAAAGAATTGAATGTCCCTGTTCCAACTTGCCTACAAAGTCAACTGAAAGACACCCTGAAGAATGAAATAATCCATCACTCAGGTCCTGCCTATAATCCAATCACACACAAAGCGCAATTAGAGCCCATATTGTGTTCAACAACATATAAAGACCACATACTTCCCCATTTATTCATCATCCATTTGCCCATCCATTTATTCCTATAAGCAAATATTTACTGAATACCTACTATGGATCAAGTGTCAGTGTATGGTATTTTGTGCCAGAGCTAGGATACCTTAGTGATCAAGGCAGTACAAGAGATCTTGCCTGTATTTGTTTTCTGCAATTACATGACAGAGTTCTCAAGATGATGCTTACTGTAATCTGGGCACATCTCAGTCCGCTCCTCGGCTCAGGGGGCTCATCAGGCTGTAATTTAAGTTCCAACCAGTGCTGGGACTCATCTGAAGCTCCTGGACACTTCCCAAGCTCACTCCCTGGCCTTTGATGGCTTGAGACACTCAGCTCCCAGAGGAGGTCCAGCCTACCTGGTCCTTGATTCTGGCACCCTCCCACAAAAGGACAGCTTTCTTCGTTAAGACCAACAGCAGGGATTCTCTGCTGCTTGATGTCTTGAACTTGGAGTCTAGACCCTCTTTTAAGGGACTCACCTTATTACGCCATACTCACCCTGCCATTTGATTAAGATAAACTCAACTGACTTGAGGCCTAATTGTATCTGTAAAATGGTCATCCTTGCCATGCCCACAGACTCCACAGGAGGGTAAGACGCTGTCACAGCCAAAGGCCCTTCTAAATGACCAGATTTTAAGCAGGATGACATTGACCTGGGAAAGGGGGGGTTCTTGATTAAAAATTTGGTCTATATAGAGCAAAAAATGTTCATAGAATGCAAAAATAGTACTGTAATATATTTATTTAATTTTAAAATGCCACGGGACCTTGTTAAATTGTTAAAAAAAAAAAGCGGGATGTCTGGTCCCTTTACGATGGGGAGGAGACCAAGCAGGGTGGAATGAGTGGAGTCCACCTACCACACTGGCCTAATGCATCTCTCACTCCAGCCAGGAAGCCCTCCCACTGAGGCGGTAGGAAAGGCGGGAGCTGGAGGCTGAGTGACGGAGAGGAGCGCGTTGGCCTGGTGGTTGGCTGCAAGGAGGGTCCGTCTGGTCGAGTGCCACTTAGCAGTACAGCTCAGCCTCTTCCTTGCTCACACATGCGCCTCGCACATTTTGTGACAACTGGTAGTGGCTTATTCATCATTTCGGATCACAACTTTCTGTTTTCTCAGACACCCACTTTAATACCCTGACATTTCTCTTCAGCCCATAACATTCTGTCAATTGTTTACATCTTTCTCTCTCGTGCTGATTGCCTTTTCTGCTGGATTCGTGGCCCGTCCTGATCCTGATGTGCACTGCTTACCAAGGACTCTGTGTCACTCCTTTCACCGTCCACACAGCCAGACTGCCAATGAAGGGAGCTGCGTCTACATGTCCATCATCCACCAGGACACTCAGCGTTTGCTCTGATTGCAGGGGAGAAGCTGTCTGAAAATAAAGGCAGCTCGTGTTGGGATTTGTTTATCCACAGAAACCTAACAAGATGTTTCTTTTCCCTTTCCCAATTCATAAGGAAAGACCTGCTTTTAGAACCCACCACCATACCAACTTGACCTTCTCATCGACCCCATGGCTTGTCCATGAGCAGGATCTGCTATCCCCCTCTTTGCCTCCCACAGAACCTTCTCTCTCCTCTAAGCCATTGTATGTACTCACTTACTGGCCTTCTTCCTTCAACCCCACCCTTCTCCAGGACTTTGGCCATACTACAATGGGGCTAGATATTTTTTGAAACAATGTGCATCACAGCACTGTGCCAGTTACACAGTCTACTGTCAACTTCAGTGAAGGGGTGGAGTCTAACTTGTTAATCAGGTCATAGCCAATGAGGAGGCCCTCTGTGGACCTGACCTTCTCCTGATGACTCTGGGAATTCCTGTCTTCCTCCCTGGAGGCGGGACCCTCTCACTCTCTGTATACTGTTGACAAGCCACAGAGAGCAATGCTGATCCCAGCCAGAGCCGGGAGCCTAAGGAGCCATGTGGAAAATCAGGCCAGCACTGAGATGCTTCCATCACTGCTGGATCCACAAGACATTCTACACACTAGCCTGCAATATTTCTGCATTCAGCATCATTACATGTGATGTGTGAGGAATTCCTATAAAGAGGAATTTATCCACTAATATTGGGCATAGAGGCTAATATCAGAATTATGAATTTGATCAGGACGGGGCTGGATGTTTCCTCAATATATAATTACTCTTTTATATAAAGCTCTTTCTTATACACATATGAGTGTCTCTAGATTTGTTTCTCTTGTCAACCCTGCCTAACACAGCATTGACCTCTCTGGTCCCATATTTGCACTGCATTAAAAACCAATTTGGTAGAATTGGGGTCATGATAGTGGGTGGGAGGCAGCATGGGAACTAGAGGAAGGTTGCATATTTCATAGCTCCTACCCTGTATCTTAACTGACTCATCTCCTCCTTGTAACCCCTCTGCAAAAGGATGTCACCTCACCTACTGATGGGCTTTGGGTCCCCAATATGTACTCCCCCTCATTAATAATAATATAATTTTAGCTCATTGATGCCTGACGCTGGATCCCTTCACCACCTCATGATCACACAGGCTGGTGTGCTTCTTCCGTGTGGGCTTTATTGCTTCTGAGCTGAATGGCCGCTTGTTTACTCAACCCTTTAAGTCCCCCAAACGCTATATCTTTTGGTAGCCGGGCACCATCAGCTTTCTTCACCACATTTGCATATGCACACATTTGTCCTCAGGGATCATATCATAAATCCAGCTAGACCAGGAGATGTACAGTGAAGTTGGAAACATGGGAAACTTAGGATAGAAGATCCATCAAGACTAGTGATGGGAGTGGTAATATCAGGAGGGTGGAGGGATGGAGGAATGGAGAGGGAGAGCCAACTTCAGGGATCTACACGTAGCCTCCTCTCTGGGGCACGGACAACAGGGAAGTGAGTGTTGGGACACATTGGACAGTGTACAGGATGAAAATAATTTGTAAATTACTAAGGGTTCAAGGGGAAGGGGGGGAGGAAGGGTAATATAGGGAGCTGATAATGGGGGCCTGGAGGGAGGGAGAATGTTTTGAGAGTGATGATGGCAATGGGTGTGTAAAAGTGGCCTGAATACAACTGATGTTGTTAGGGATTGTGATGGGAGTCGTAGGGGCCCCCCAATAAAATGATTAATTTTTTTAAAAAAGGGGGGGAGGGAAAAGGGGAGGTTTTTGTTTTTTGTTTTTTTTTTTTAAAAAGGAGCTTATATCAAGGGCTCAAGTGGAAAATATTGGGAAATGTATGTGGAAATATGTGGGAAAATGTGCTTGATACAAATGATGTACTGAATGTTGTAGTAGCTGTAAGAGCCCCCAATAAAATTTTTTAAATATTAAAAAAAAAAAGAACCAATTTAGC